>ML854433.1:12604-28940 GCA_009831015.1 Picea engelmannii | reverse complement strand
TGGAAAAACAAAAAGTTGAATCATCTTGAGCCAAGATCAAGGATTTTGAAGCAGAACTAGTCCAATCAAAGTGACTCGAGATGAATCACAGGTCAGTGTTGGGGGCCTGTTGGTGCTTGACGAAGTTTTGAGGATTCTTGGTCATGTTTGACTTAATTTTGGGACTTCGATAGGCTGTCGAAGGTGGAGCGTAATATGAAGTGAATATCGTGGGATCTCGACCCCTTTTAGGGCCCTTTTTGGGATTTGGGATTATGTAATGGGTATGGGAATGTTAGCCCATGGGTTTACCCATGCTTAGGATTATTTTGTAATGTACAAATAGAAGGCTAGACAATGTAAGAGAGGGAAGTTGCAAGTTGGCTAAGAGCTAGAGTTGGATCTGTGTGATCAAGAGTTGTAAGTGCTTTGGTGGATACTATGTGAGACTTGCAGAGCTAAGTGCAAGTCATTATAAGATACTCTAGAGGGATACATGCTTAGATCTACTCGAGGAAGGAGGATCTAGCAAGCTGCGTAGATATCTTGTCCTCTACGGAGTAGAGTGTTTGAGGCTCTGTGCATGTAAATGATTGAAGAAGATAATAAATAAGACAAAGAGTTGGTGGACGTAGCCCCCGGGTGGGGGTGAACCACATACATGTTGTGTTTCTATGATTTGTGCGATGTATTGATGTGTTTATTTGCTTAGTGCTTTAATATAGATGAATGATTTGTTGATTCTTGGTGCTTAATATTATGGATGGATGCTAGATTTGACTGATATACACATGCTTAGTGCTTGAATCTACTAGATCTGATCTGTTTCGTTGTGCTAAGTGCTGCTAGATGCTAGATCTGGTTGAATACTGTGATACTCTATAATTAGGGTTTATCTGCACTGTAACTGAGACCGAATATTGTTAACTACTAAGTTCTCTATTAAGTGTTATAAGCATAGATCTATGTCCGAGATAAGGTTGAATACATTTGAGTTCTGCAATCACCCCTACCTCTACCTCGGGTGAGACTTCATCTGCTTCGCAGGTGTTGCCGAAAGGGCCAGTAGTTAACATTTTGTGGATGCGTTGTTGTAGCAATGAACCCTGGGTCTGCCCCTGTGCCAACAAATGGGGATCCCATCTACGACATTGAGGGTCATGTACAAAATTTTCCTTTACCGTTATCACATGAAGTTACTAATGAATTTGACATTTGGCAACAAGAACATGACATGCTTACCAATTTTATTCAGACACCCAAGGATGACTTTATGCTATGCTCTCTTAATAATTTTCGGTCATACCTTGAGGACTTTGATGACTGTTCCTCTGAGAACTTATATTTATTCTATGACCAAAGTTATGAACCATTGTTGTGCTCAAATCTTGATAAAAGTGAGGAAGTTATATGCGTGAAGAAGGATACTGGTTATAATATTTTCCACCTCCCTTTGATTACTTTACCTCACTATGTCACTAAAGATATGGTTTGGAAACATGTACCTTATCCTAAGTATTCTGTAAGAAAAAAAATCATTTTGGATTTTAGGGGAAGGTTGAGTACCTCAAGAAGAAGCTTATTATCATATTTTTCCAGCTTCTCCTTAAAAAGTTGTTGGTCATCCTTTCGGTTCTTGCTAATCACTTAGCAAGCCTCAAGTTCTGAAGACATCTGAGGTAGCCAACATTCAGACTCCTTGAGTCAATTTTTTGAACCTTTTACTTTTCACGGTCCTTTTCTGAGATGGATTGAGAACTTTCCTAAGAGTATGACTTGGAACCACTTTTTCCCTCTGAGCTGCCTCCATGAGCTAGACCTTACAATTTCCAATGATGCAATACATTTTCTAACTCGTGTTATTTTCATGCTTAACTTATCACTGCTTTGGTTTACGATGAAGCACATATGAAGGTATGGGGAGACATTGCTAGGATGGTTTCATTGGCTATTTGAATACACCTAGCATTCAACCAACAAGTAAGTAGAGGTAAGTAGGTAGCCATTTTCATTCATTGTATATACCATCTACATTTCATGCTAGAGTAGTTGTATTTCCATTTGTATATATGCTTGCTTTCATTTTTTGTACTATATATGAGAGGGGGGTGATATCACCACCCCAAATGGTTACTAATAATATTTTGTTCATATCAAGAAAGTCATAGTTTATGCCAAATATGTTGAGGTTCTCATGCGCTCTATAGTGAGCACATGTCCCCAAGTTGGAGCCATATGTTATCCCCTATCCTAGGGATAACTAAGGAGATTATGTGTCAAGGCCCACAAGTCCTAGAAATGGAGTACCGAGAGCCATATTGACTTGACCCTGGCCCTAGAGGGCCCATACTTCTTCTTCTTCAACGCCTCCACCTTGTTAGTGAAAACAAAATCCATCCCATCAGCCTAGTCCTTCAACAACAGTAGGTCTTTATCCATGAGGTAATGCGTCTAGGTATCATGGTATGTGTCACTCTGATTCTCAAAACATTTGAATATGTGCATTTCATTATTTTTACTTCTAATGTTTGCTTGGAACTTATGCCTTTCCACTTGTCCACACCTGCGGGGAATGAAAGGATTCCCTAGTAAGCTAGTTCCCATAGGTTTTGAGTTTCCACTAGGGGGGTTCATGAAATATCATTGTCCGTTCCCACCATACTTACCACTTTTCATCTTTTTCTCTCTCATCCATCCCATACATTGGTCTGGGAATTGGGTTTGACAATATAGAAAATGGTTGTACCTTACCTTGTCGGAAGAAGGGGATAAAGGCCCAGAGGGTAAACGTAGCTCGCAAAATATAAAAGCCAAAATAATGAAACCTTTATATGCTTCACCTACGGATCCCTGAGAAATCAATAAAAGGCCTCTCAATAATAAACAAGGGGACCAATAAAAATAATAAAATCAAGACCTAGTTGGAGGATAGGGGGTCTCATCACGAGCCAGCCTATTAGGTCCATGGTAATGTAGTGGTATGATGCTACCATTCAGCTGGTCACCATACCAAGGTAGTGGCTCCTGGTGGCATAACCAAGAGAAAGGGGGTCTCATCACAAACCAACCTTCTCATTTCTATGAAATTATTATGGGTAACATTCTCACCACTAGTCACCACACCAGGGAAGTGTCCCTTAACTAGTCTCTTGAAAGAAAAAGAAATAAGAAAAAAACATAAAAGGAATGAATGGGATTGGAAACATTTGCATCCATGACAAGGTGCAACTTACCCTCTTCAGAGGCACCAATAGGTAAGCCATACATTCCCCTGTCATCAGTGCACCCATTGCCCAAACATCCCTTACCACCTCATCCACTTACATGGCCTAGATTTTTCCTCACTCGAAAACAATCCACATCCAATGAGAACTAGCCCAATAGGACATCCTAATGTCCCCTCCAAACCTGTCTTGTAGAATAACATAATGTCTTTGAGAACTTTTCTAGGAAAGGGGGTTTCATGGTGTTGAGATGTAGAAGTGTTAAGTCTTAGAATATTCTTATATTTTGGGTCTTCAACTGGGCATGAAGATCTATTCTGCAGTTGGGTGCGCAAAGAGAGGAAATAAAGAGGAAGAGAGAGAAGGATCCACAACTAAGTGTGCATATAGAACTGTATATTTTCATCTATTCTATCAATAAACATAGTTTTGTGGACGTATCCCTAGGGAGAGGGTGAACCACGTAACATCTTGTTGTTCTATGTGGTTGATGCTTTGTTATTTACTTCCTTTTATAATGTTAATGCACTAGTATCTCTCCTATTGAAGATAAGAAGATATAACCTACTTCGTGAAGTTAAGCATAATATTGTTAAGAATCTATGGGATAATTTTCATTATTGTTTAGGAATCATCTTGCATTTCCCCTGGTTGTACACACATGTGTCCTGCAACCCCCCTATTTTCTACTTCGAGTGATACTTAATCTACTTTGCAGGTGTTGTTGTAAGGGCCAGTAGTTAGGGTTTGTTGGTGTGATGTTAGAGTTGAACCCGGGGTCTTCCCCTGTGCCAAAAAATGGTTCTGTTCCTGGGACCGAGATATTCTTGAGGGAATGTCAAGGTGGTTTCCATCGAAGACCGAGATTTAGAATTGGATAGAGGAACAATAAAGGGACTTCACCGTAGCTTAGAATAAGAACCCTATCATTAGTATAGAAGACTAGTTGGAGAGCTACATATTTACCGATGTGCATGAGATTTTCTTTGTTGGAGTTCATTAGGATTTGTACGAGTGGATAGATAGACTAGTAGACACTCAATTTGAAATAAGATCTAGACCACCTGTGGTTTGGATGATGTTGTTGATTAAGAAAGTGAAAGAGCAGTGGATCTTTGGTTTGATAGCACTATTGGAGGGTACATTACTGAATTTTATATTGACAGAGTGGAATCATATAGTCAAGTAGAGAGGTATTTCTTCAAGGGACTTAGAGGAAAGTTTCTACACTTTTTGAAGATGAATATTAAGATGTTATTGCATGATAAGAATATATTGAAGATATAGTAATCAATTGGATTTTAAAGCTAATGTTCAAGAATTCAGACAGCGACAGTGATATAGAGGATGGACACACGTGCAATGGGAGATCATTCAGAAAGGTTCTTCTTGCGAGCCTGTTTAAGAAGAGCTACGGGGCATTAGCAGAAGATGAAGATTTCTAGAGTGGAGAAGAAGCAGGGCGATAAGATGAAGAGTATTCATAGTTCGCAAAGGAAGAGGAAGTAGATATTGAAGAACCTCAGTAAGAAGAAATAGGAACTTCAGGTGTTGCACCTACTATCAAAGAAAGTAACCAGAGTAACCAGAGTAATCAGAGAACTCAGAGAACCGTCACGAGTAATTTAAGAAGCCAGGGAAAATCAATGGTAGATGAAATGTGGTTACCTATTTTTAGAGGAGATGGATTTCAGGATCCTAACCAACACTGGTTCTTATGTGAATCTGTATGGAGCATTAAGCAAGTCAACGACGAAGCTGTTAAGAGAGCTCAGTTTAGTACTACCTTGAGGGATTGTGCACTGAGCTGGTATATGAAGTTTGTTACAGGATCTGTACAACCTAAACCACTGAATGACATTAAGACTGCATTGAGTGTAGAGTTCAAGAAGCCTAAGTTGAAGTAGCATTTCATTACATAATTGAAGGAAATCAAGCAGAAGGTGACTGAACCTGTTTGGGAATTTGATCAGAGTTTTAAGACCTTGACAGGCCATTTAATTTTTCAGATTCTCAATGAACAACATAAGGAATGGTTCATCACTGTCCTCCTGCCACATATTAGAGTTACTCTGATGCAACAAAAGGTTGCTTCACAGGAAAATAGCATTAGAGGTTACCATGAAACTAGAAGAAACCCCTGTAGGAGAATGCATTCCATGTATGAGTCAGATTTTGAATCAATTAACTAGTTTATATTTGCAGGTCAAAGACATGAAGAAGGACAAAGGAAAAGAGAAAAGAGAAAACACCTGGTGTATCATATTTAAAGAAGATGGCCATGACAAAGAGAATTTTTCTTTATTTAATGAATCCTTGTCCTCTGGAGCTCCTAACCCTTTGAGGCATGCTACTTTACCATGGTGCGAGGTATGTAGAACTAGACATCGCCATGGTGAATGTTATTATATGAAAAAATATGTCGTGACACCCACCAATATTTATTGTACATTCTGTAAGTCTGTGGGGAATGATGAGAATGACTGTAGGGATTATGACCTCATGCATGAAAGGTTAAGGGATGCATGTATAATTCAAGGAGAATTATAGCTAGAAGGAAATGCTGTGCAGTTCAATTCCCCAGGAAGAGGAAGCTTCATCCCTCGTGGTGGGTTTAGAGGAAGAGGACGAGGAGGAGGCATGGGTCAAGTTCGAGGAAAGATTATTTTCTATAACTACACCCATCCAGGTCATTTGGAAAGGGATTGTCAGAAGCCATGTACCACTTGCATCTACTATAATTCATTTGACCATGTCATCGAATACTGTCCATTATTGTTAGCTAAAGTTCAAGAAAGACGATGTGGAAACCAACAAGTCCAACTAATATTAGTTGAACCTCGCAGTGAGGAATCTAGATTCATTGTCATTACTAGAAGAGGCATTGTCATAGGAGAAGATAGGGTGACTCTAGAAAAGAATACAGATGGATCAGGGATCAGAAGAGGTTCAAAGAAAGTGCCATTGTTTCATCCCAAGGAAGAAAAGAATACTTTTGAAGAAGCAAGAAGAGAATTTGTAGGTGAACAAGATTTTTCATCTAGGGCACAACTGGAAGTAAGGGAATGTGAAATGCCTCCAACATTTGATCAGTCTTCCCTACCTAGACAAGGAAAAGAGGTAAGCAAGCTTGTGGACTTCTTGTATACTTGTATTAATTTGATTAAAGATGAAAGCGTTGTGCAAGAAATACAACACCTAATAAGACAATATGAAATTGGAAGAGTAGATCCTCTGCTGAGTAGATTTGTGAATCAAGTATCTATAAAAAAGAGGAAGAGAAAGGAACTGCACATTAGTGCTCAAATTGGAGACTACGACATAGACTATGTGGTCCTCGACCTAGGATCAAAAGTAAATGTTATGATGAAGAATACTTGGGCATTGATGGGAAAACCTAAATTGATTTACTCTCCTATTTAGCTCAGGATGGCTAATCAGTAGGAGGTGATCCCCTTTGGACTACTAGAGCATGTGCCTGTGGACATCAACGAAGTGAGGACATTTGCAGACTTTGAAGTGATCGAGATTGTTGATGATAGCTCTCCCTATTCTCCGTTGTTGGGTATTTATTGGTATTTCAACAATTTCATTGTTGTTGACCTAAAAAAGAGAAGGATGACATTTGAATGTGATGGCCTTAGGTTCATTGCACCTCTTGACCCTGATGAAAGTCACATATACACAGAAACTATAAGAGAAGAAGACCGTGCCTATGATCTAGAGAACATCTATAAGCTAGAAATAGTATTATATTAATCCTACAATAGATGGAAATCTAAGTTGGCAAAGTGAAAGTGCATTCTTGTCAGATTCAGAAGAAGCATTGGAAAATTGGCAGAACAAAATTTATGAAGTCTCTACACGGAGGTGTGCCAGATTGACTAAAGCAGTTTGCTGGATTGGAATAGAAGTAAATAATCTTCTTACATTTGATGGCTTGAATAATTTAGAGACATTTCTATTAGAATTTGAAGGAATTGTACCAATATAACAAAGGTTTTTGGCACTAGATGAAGCCTTTAAAGCAATGCCATCTAGATGGTGGGAAACACATAAGAAGAACATCGCGGAGTGGGTACAATGTTGCACATTGTTGACAGTGTGCTTTTCAAACCAAGATGAAGGTTGCAAAGTTTGATACACAGGTCAGAGTTTTCCTAAGAGCCATGTGAAAAGTTGTGAGGAAGTTTGGAGAAACATTCCTAAAGAATAGTGGGTACATAAGTTCATTAACACCTTAGGTACTATGCCTATCAATTGGTCTCTTCAAGAAGAACTGCGCTTAGTCACTAAATATTGGTATGGTATGACCCATATATTTATAGCTGTGTTCCTATTTGAAAGTCAGTACCCCACAATATATCGGGATGAACAAATTGTAAGACAAGAGGTCTTTTAGGAAGCACCTAACCCCCCTCTTGAATAAGAAGAAGATGAATGGACTGTGCCTCTTCAACGGTTACAGGGTTATTATAATATTAATATTGATGAGGATGATGACCCTAGGAATGTGAACATTTTAGAAACATTTTAGAAGGGCCAAGAATTGAATTACCTTTTGTTGGGAAGCCTATTCAAATTAAGAAAGTTAATATTGGAATAGAGCAAGCACCTAAGTTGGAAAATGTTGGAGACTATTGGGATGATGCTACTATTAGTAAGATTACAAAACTACTGCATGAGTATCAAGACTTGTTTCCAACCAAGTTCATATACATGAAGGGAATTAAAGGGCCCATGGGATAAATGAATATTCCTTTGAAAGAAGATGCAAGGCTTGTCAAGCAGAGGCCTTATAGACTGAATCCCAAGTACAAACAAAATCTTAAGATTGAATTAGATAGAATGTTGGAAGCAGGAATCATAGAACCAGTTGAAGAATCCAAATGGATCAACCCTATGGTGGTACAAGATAATAAGTCAGGAGAAATTAGAATCTATGTAGATCTAAGGAAATTGAATGATGCATGTTTACATGATCTATTTCCTACACCTTTTACTGATGAAGTTCTAGATAATGTAGGAGGACATGAAGTTTATTCATTCACAGATGGATGTTTAGGCTATCACCAGATCATAATTGATAAGGAGGACAAACATAAGACTACATTTACAACATAATGGGGTTCTTTTCAGTACACTGTGATGCCTTTTGGTTTGAAGAATGCACCAACCATATTTTCTAGGGTGGTGGTCGAAGAATTTAAGGAATTTTACATAAGTTTTTGGAGGCATACTTTGATGACTTGACCATTTTTAGTCTACTGAAAAATCATATTGAATGTTTGAGATTAATGTCAGATAAGTGCAGGAAATGTCAGATTGCCTTGAACTTGAAGAAGTGTATTTTATTTTCACCTTTTGGAGTGTTTTTAGGACACATTGTGTGTAAGCAGGGGTTGTTGGTAGATCCTTCCAAAATTTCTATCATTGTTGATCTACCTCCTCCTACTTCGGTTAGACAGCTGCGCACTACATTGGGACACACTAGATACTTCAGAAAGTTTATTAAGGGTTATGCACAGATAACAACACCTATGGAAAATCTATTAAAGAAGGATAGTAAGTTTCAATGGACAGAGGAATGCCAATAGAGCTTCGACACATTGAAGCAGAAAATGGTCACTGCGCCTAATTTGGTTTTTCCAGATTGGAGTAAGGAATTCCATGTTCATGTCGATGTTTCATTCATTGCATTAGGAGTAGTTTTAACACAACTAGGTGCAGGAGATATTGACCACCCTATAGCCTTTTCTAGAAGGAATATTTCTAAATATGAAATGAATTATACTACCATTGAAAGAGAAGTCTTAGCTATGGTATATGCACTGCAGAAATTTAGACACTACTTGTTGGGAGGACATTTTAAGGTGTTTACTGATCATTCTACATTGAAGTACTTAGTCAACAAGCCAATGTTGGGGGGAAGAATGTGTAGATGGATATTATTATTCCAGGAGTATGAATTTGAGATCATGGTCAAGCCAGGAAGAATGAATAAGGGACTTGACCACTTATCCAATTTAGAACATGGAGAGGAACCTACTAGTTTGGATGATACACTACCAGATGCACAGTTGTTGGCCATTAGGAATGCTGATGATCATTTAACTAAGATAGTCTAGTTCCTTTCCACAGGAATGGAACCTCGTGAGTATAAAGTTAGTCAGAAGAAACAATTGGTATTCCGTGCTGCAGAATTTCAACTTATAGCTGAATAGTTATATAAGATGGGACCGGATGAAATCTTAAGAAGATGTGTTATAGAATCAGAAAGACCATTGATTCTTGCATAAGAACATGAAGGCATCGTAGGAGGAAATTATGCAGGGAAAGAAACAACGCAGAAGGTTCTTAGAGATGGCCTTTGGTGGCCCACTTTACATAAGGATGCTAAGGAATACTACAAAGCTTGCAATGTAGGTCAAAGAATAGGGAAGCCTTCTAGAAGGGATGAGATGCCTTTAGCACCTCATTTAACATTACAACCATTTGAGAAATGGGCTATTGACTTAATGGGACCTATCAACCCATTGAAAAAGAACAAAGGAGCTCGATACATTATGTTGGCACAAGGGAAGACCCAGGGTTCAACGCTCAACAACACACCAACAAAACCCTAACTACTGGTCCTTTCGACAACATCTGCGGAGTAGGAAAAGTCTCACGCGAGGTAGAAGTAGGGGGGGTTACAGGACGCAGGTGTCTGTAACCGAGCTGGGACACAGATACGTGATAACAACATTTCACAGAGTATTATATTAACACTTAGAAGGTGATGTGTATTAGTTTCCTAACCTTAGTAACATATCAGAACATACCCAAAGATGGATCAACGCAGTAACAATAAATATTAAGAACTTCGACCACTTAGCACATAGAACTGAGTTACATTTAGCATTCATTTATCTTTAAAAAAAGTAAATTATTAAGCATCAACATATCTATCTATCATATATAATAATCAAAGCACTGAGAAGATTCATAACATAAACAATACAACACAAAGCAACCCAAAGACATAAGATATATGTGGTTCACCCTGGTGTGGGCCTACGCCCACCAATTGTTTCGTATTATTTATTATTCGTCAGTCTCTTACATCCAACGACTCCTATGCACTAAGACACATAGTTGATCTTCGCCTAGGACAAGATATCCGTGCACTAAACACCAGATCCTCCTTCCATACTAGGTTAAGGCACATAGCCAACTCTCTATCAAGCACAGATACTTACACATAGACATTCCCTTACACATAGCCAATGTAACTACTTGCTATAATATCCCTCGACCAAACCCAATTGTAAATGTAATATAAATGTACTTAAGCTGGTGAGTTGTTTTGACCTCATTTGGTAATGCACGTCATGTGGCATAGTGTGCGCATGAACTGCACAGTAAAATGATGTAACATGCACATTTCAAGATACTGCGCTCAGTAACTAAGGTGCACATAGTATGGAGGACCACGAGCCTCATGTATATGATATGTGTTATAGGCTGGTGAGCCGGTTATTATAAGTTGGGATGCTTATGTTTTGGTATTAGGCCAGAATGCCTAGATGTCAAAGGCCAATGTGCCTACTTTGTACATGACTCATTATTAATATAAAATACATCATTGTGTGCAGACCGACCACGATAAAATATACAGGGGACTAAACTTCACTAGTTAGGGAAAGGGAGGGCCAAAAGTCAAGGGAATATTATATTAATATTTCCTAAAGAATAACGTATGGATAATTATTTTATCCTAAGTTATAAATTTGGGGAGAAGTGGACCAAAGTAACTTCCGATATGACAAGTATCAAGTTGGGGACATGCATTCATATCGTGGGGAACTTAGCTCATTTGGTGACTTTTCACGGGATACCTTACCAACAGCCTGACCATCATTCTCACCATCACTTACATGAAGAGTTCACAATGATTCTTTCCACACTCAGTTATTCAGTCAATGATTCCATGACCATTTTCACTCATGCATTCTGTTATCCTTGAGACAACCATTTCACCATTCTGAAGCCTGTTCCCATAGCCATTTTCGGTTGGTGTACCTGGTTATCTTGGAGAGGGATTGAAGAAGAGGGTTGTCAGGCCTGTGAGAATTTCTTTGAGTGAGAGAATTGCTGGGGATTGATTCTCGAAGGTGCTAAAATGTAGCTACATCGATCTGTGACTTCTGGTCTGACATGTTGTTGAAGCCCTGGAAGGGAAGTGGGGCAGCCGAGGGACTGTTGAGTAGAGAAGGGGAACACTTCCTTGGGTGGGATAGGCATGTGGGGAATGAGAGCATGTAGGCTGTTAGTTGAGTGAGAACCTGAGATGGAGTCTTTCCTATTTCCCATGAGCCTTAGCCTCGATAGGAACCCTTTACCCTGGGTGGAGTTTAGTCCCAGCTTGGGGGTGACTCACTGTTGAGAGTGATGAACAGTGTAGTCTAAGGCTGGGAGGTTCATGGATGGTCTGTATGCCGTTGGTGACAATATTTCTAAGATAAGTACCAATTGTATGATAAAATGATATGCTTCTTTGTTATTTACATGCCTATGTTATGGTTTATCATATATGTTATTTTAATTTCCTGTATGTTTATCGGTAATTCCTTGTAAATGATGCATAACTGTAGTTACTGTTATTTCAGTATAAAAGTCGTATGTTACAGAAAGCAATTGTTTGTTTATGTTTATATGTAAAGATTCCGCAAGAGTGTTGTATGCATATGTTTTAGTTGCATGTAGTTTAAAGAGTAAATTTATGTGGTATAGCTTAGTTGACTATTGGGTATGTTACCATATGTTCCATAGTAAGGGAACGAAAAAGTTCCCTAGAGTAGCATGGTCCGACCTATAAAGGCTGGGAATGTTACTGACTGGTGTTAGAGAATGATAGTTTGATTCAAAGTGGCATACCCCGGCCTGCGGGTGGTCGGGGGAACGTTACAAATTGGTATCAGAGCTTCAGTTCAACACTGATATTGGATGGGCCAGAGGGATTTAGTTGAAGAGAATATTCATAGAAGAGTAACTTCGAGGTGACCAAAATTGGAGTCATGAAGTGTCCATGGAAAAGGTTGGTGTGCTAGCGCACGTGGTAAATTTTGACACCGCGCAAGAAAATGTTGGCGTGCCAGTGTGCACGGTAAATTGTGGCACTGTGCGGAAGATCATTATGTGTGGATGCACGCGCTGAATTTAGCCTTATGCGGTGAGCACACACATAGTAATATGCCCATGGGGTGTGCAAGTATTTCTTAACGTAGAGGAATTTTATTGGTACACGCATAAGTATGAGTATAAGTTGTTTCACGACGGTGTATTCAGTAGTGTGCACAGATAATTGGGCGTGATGGAATATGTTAAACTTGACATGGTGTATGCATAGGACAAAATGCATGTGGAATTTCAGTATGTGCTACCAAAACTGTGCGCAGTGGATATTGACGCACAACGAAAGAGTAGTGCGCATAAGTTGTTAGTGCGATGAAGAAGAAATGCACAGTAGATTTAGGTGTGCAGAAAAGTGTTTTACCTTGTGCTGTTTCTATGAACGATAAATATAAATGAGCAGGTCAAAGTTTAGTGTGGGCAAAGTCACTTGGTGATGAGTCTGAGTTTAAATTGCATAATAATAAAAGAAAAAGAAACACACAACTGCATCGAAGCATTAATTAAAAATAATTTCGAGTTTTAATTTCCTTTGATATAGACAAATGAAAATAAAATATAATATTACAAGAAAAACTTATTATAAAAGAAAACAAGCTTCACAACATCACCAAATAGAAATTGTAATAAAACAGTCTAAAATCTATTTTTGTATTTATATAATCGTATTAATCACAAAATTACAAAAGGGGGATGACAACAGTTAGCCTGTTGTAAAAAGGGTCATTTAAAGAACAAGCCTATCATCTCTGGTACTCTTTACCTCTGCTACCAACTGTTCAAAATTCACTGAGACATGCTTATTTTAGTTGAAGACTTACTTCAGCTTAGCGATCTCTACCTTTAAGGAAGAATCTATCCAGACCGATTTATTCTCTCCAACACTTTCGACCACTTCAGCCGTAGATTCCTCCTTCTTCTGCCGCTTTCTCCTTTTCTTCTTAGCGACTGACCTGTTGATGACTAAATACTTCATAGTGGGATTTGGCCTGGCTTCCAACCGTGACTCTATAGCTGGCTTTGTGTGAAACTTAGTTGCTAGAATGTGTGCAAGTACCCTTTCTTGCTTATTCGCAGGAAAGTCTAGCATGTTGCTCAAATAACCAGTCTCACTCGATTTAGCCTTGTCCATGTATCCCAGGTTGTGGATACCGAATGGTGTTTTTACATAGATTAGAAAGTCGAGCAGTTTGGAGATTACTTCGGTTATGGATATGCAGATATATTCATACTTGGGGAGTGGTAATTATAGAATTCCATTTATGAAGTGTAGATGGATTACGTACAAGAGCATTGGGTTTCCATGCTTGGCCAATCCATTTCAAATGATTAACTTTTGCATTCGTTACATGGCGGCATTCATTTGATGTCACATGGATGCGAAGTACCGAACGAGTGAAGTAGGGTGATCTGACTAGTCATCGCCCACTACATGAGTGGTGGATTTGACATATTGAGACACGTCATATCGTGTCTTGGTGAAAGTGGTTTCGACACACCACCGTCTTGCACAAGTTTATCTCTGAAGGCACTACACCTCTGTGTTTTTGAGACTTGGGTCTTATCTAGAATTGTCATGGTGATAACACCAGGAAATCAGGAGAGATAATTTGATGTGTATATTGAACCAAAATGGTGCATATTCTAATGAATTGTTGAATTGTTAGCCTGATAAATTCCGATGGCTGCACATTTTGAAGAATTAACAACAACTTGATCAGATCAGACCTGTGCAAAGTCCATACGAATGGAAGAAGCACAGGGGAATTATAGTCAACAAAATGAGAGCAAAGGGGTGGATATCCATTTGGGCATCGAAGGAACAAACTCTAATGGACATGGAGAAGAAAGGAATGTAGATATGAATATGGTTGAGACCATTAAGAATTTGTAGAAGGATGTCCAAATCCATAAATAT
Source organism: Picea engelmannii (assembly GCA_009831015.1). NCBI lineage: Eukaryota > Viridiplantae > Streptophyta > Pinopsida > Pinales > Pinaceae > Picea > Picea engelmannii. The sequence goes on along the minus strand of ML854433.1, from coordinate 14,645 downwards.
GAAAATGAAAGGCTTATGAAAGCCAAAGAGCAACAGGATGACTTTAACATGAAGCTATTGGAGGGTTTGAACATAATAGAAAAGAAATTGGTTAAGGAGAGTGGCTCAAGTAAATATGGGAGTCACAAACCTTCAGAGGAGAAAAGAAAAGTAAAAGGTGCTAGTAGACATAACCATCATTCCCAAAGGAATTCCAATAAGAGAGAAGGAAACAACTCGAGTCTATCCCCTATCAGAATGTATAAAAGATCTGGGGTGGATGAGCTGTGAGGAGAAATGAACAAAATCAAACCTCCTACATTTGATGGTGAGCACAAGAAGGATGAAGATGAAGAAACATGGTTTCAAGGCATGATGAAGTATTTTCAATTGCATAATTATTCTTCTCATGCAGAAGGTAGAATCACTATCTATCAACTCAAATAAAAGGCCTCCATGTGGTGGGATCAACTTGTGTAGGTACAACACATTGTAGAGAAAAGTGTTACTTGGAGGGAATTCAAGAAGTATTTTGGGAATAAGTACTTGACTAAGAGATGCTATGACAAGAAAATGAAAGTGTTCTTTGAACTCCATATTGAAAGTATGACCATAGATGAATATGAGAGAAGGTTTATGGAACTGCTGAAGTATGTCTCTTTCATCAAGGATGAGACAGTCAAAATTCAAAGGTATTTAAGTGGATTTACATCATTCATCTGTGACAAAATACAATATGATGATCCCAAGACATTAAAAGATACCATAAGGAGAGATAAATGCCTATATGATCAACAGAAAGCAAGGCCAACTTTCCAAAAGGCTTGGGAAGACAATAAGAATGTTAAGAACCAAATATAAATATAGCATAGGAAAACCTCAGAAAAAGTACTCAACACCTTGAAAAAGAGATAATTTCAGATAATAAGCCTCTTTGAGGGGACAACCTCCTTTTACCCCACTTAAATGTTCTAGTACAATATGATTCAAAATGAAAATGTCTCCTTGGTATATATAGGAGACTAGGAGGTATAATTACAACTAATGGCCTAAAGCCGATATAAATAAAATAACATTAATAATATAATATGCCCCAATTAAGGGGTAATGAGCCAATATTGTGGCTTAACATGCCCCTAAACTTGAGAAAAGTGTTGTCTGCAACGCTTGAGTAACTCTGGATGCTTCTATATAAAAGACCCGTCTTCCCAAGTGGAATCTTCAGCTGGTAGTTTCCTCCATTTGATGAGATACTCTGAAATGGATCTATTCATTAGCTGGCAAATTCTTGTGTCAGTGATGGCTTTAGGCTCCAATATGATTTTTCTTTCCTCATCAAGTTCTGGAAATATAGTTTGAACTAGGATCTTGTCGCCTATAACCTTCTTTAAGCATGAAACATGGAAAACTGGGTGTACTCGTGAAGATGCAGTCAACTCCAATTTGTACGCCATAGTACCAATCTTTTGCAACACCTTATAAGGGCCATAGTACTTTGGTGATAATTTATTATCCTTCTTGGCTTGCTTGAGGGACATCTGTTTGTATGGTTGTAGTCTTAAAAACACCCAATCCCCTACTTCAAAACTTCTTTCACTACGATGTTGATTTTCTTGTTGTTTCATGCGATTCTATGCCATGGTCAGGTTGTCCTTTAAGATTTGGAGAAATTGTTGTTGATTCTCGATGTGATCTTCCACTGCTTGAACCTTAGATTTTTATTTTAGAGAAGAAGTGATAGAAGGAGGGTGGTATCCATAAAGTGCCATAAATGGTGTAATTTTTGTTGCAATATGAAAGGAAGTGTTATACCACCGTTCTGCCAAGGGTAACCATTTGAACCATTGTGTTTGTTTATCAGAGACAAAGCAATGAAGGTATCCTTCCAGACATTTGTTCACTATCTTGGGTTGTACATGAGATTGAGGATGATAGGATGAGATATGAGCCAATTGAGTACCCAAACAAGAAAATAATTCTGTCCAAAAATGTCCAGTGAAGATGGGATCTCTATCACTTACAATAATCTTTGGGCTGCCATGTAGCTTTTGAACTGTCTCCA
>ML854432.1:0-13270 GCA_009831015.1 Picea engelmannii | reverse complement strand
CGAGACTTAGAAATCATTCAGTACCTTAGAACTTGCATGCCTCAATGGCAGGTCTCTTTGCCTCCAACAGTGGGTTCACATCATTGACCCCTGATTGGAAGATTCCATCGAGTGTTCGACTTCAACTCATTTATTCACATTCGTTGGATTGTACTAAGGTACCTTGGGAGTAATTGACATCAATGGTGATTTCCCTCGCACTTGTTAATGGTTTTCATTATTGACCAGTAATCAAGTGGTTTGTACCATGTTTGACTTCAACACCTGTAATCACATGGATATATTCATACTTAGAGATGATGGAAATGAATACCCTGGATCACATCATTCTAGTCCAGGTTGCGACGGAGTATTCATGATTTGTATTGACACATAGATCCACTTTGTATGTCTCCTGGATATCTCCGAATTTGAGTCCTTTTAGAGCATAGATCCACAATGTATTCTTGGTGACTATGCTAATTCACAATGACATGGATCCATAGTGTATATTTAGTGGCCATGACTCACATGAAATTTTTCAATATGAGTATGGGAATGCCTACCTCGGACATGGTATATTATTATGATGATTCTTGATTGTTTGCAGGTTCCTGATCAATGCGCTCCTTGTTTCTGACACACAGATTCTACAAAGTATTTCATTTGTCACGAGTTCCAACTTCATACTTTGGGGGGAATTTTGTTACACATTATTTTTGTAACCCTAGTGATCCAGTGACAACATGTGTTCATGTTCCCAAAAAGAGTCTTTCTCCATGAGGAAAGTGACTAGGTTTCTCTTCTCAAAAACCCTATTAAGGAAGGTCGTCGCAGTCTACACTATACATAGGGTGTGATGATGCCTGATCGTTGCCCCCTGCTCTAAAGATAGGTTGTGATGTCTCCACAGGATACACTATACCTAGGGTGCGACGATGTCAAAAGATAATAAAAGGTCAAGTTTCATGAATGTTCTAGAAGACGAGGTGGCCTCCTAATCCCTCAACCATCTCTCTTTCACACTATATAAAGAGGGATCTCTCATGGAAAAGGCTAAGGTTGAATAGGATAAGAATTGGATGAGGAATTCTACTTCAGCTCATGCTTGAGAGCTTCATTTCAGTTCATTAACTCATTGTGTATCTTCTTCATTCAAGGTTGGAGCAAGTGTGTGTTGGAGAAAAGGGCCATCGAGAGGGGAAGTTATGACATCAAGGCTTTGGTTGTAATCTCCACTTTCATTTTAATATGATACAACAATATGTTTCTTTCCCATAAAACTAGTCTTGAGTTATTGTATGATTCCTTGATAACATACATAGGTTCTTATTGAGTTCATTGTATTGCTTTAACTTTGGTTGGCTTGTGTTCCCTTGCAAATTCAATATCATAGGAGCACCAGAGTGGAGCTAGGATGTAAATGGCAGGAGGAAACGACATTTAAACGATATGTTTTCTATCTCTTTTTAAATAGTAAACTCAATATTTAGAGCTTAGGGAAAGTGTCATATTTTGTTCTGTTTTGTTCTAGATCTGGGTGGATTTAGGGAGATCTGTTTATGTCCACATTTATCGATTAATCCTATAACAATAGTTGTCCTTGAACTCACCAATGAAATCCAATCCCCAATGTTGAAAGGGTGCTTCTATGATGATTGGCTTGAGGGGAAGAACAAGAAGGCGTTGCTTGCCTGTAAAAAAATGGCATGGTTGACAAGATCTAACATATCGATGCATGTTGGAGAAAATAGTAGGCCAATAGTTTCCTGCCCTTAAAATCTTATGGGAAGTGGTGCGTGCTTCAAAATGTCCACCACAATTCCCTGAATGAAGGTTGGCCATTAAATTGGAAGCTTCTTATTTATTAACACATCTGAGGATTACCCCATCTGGGTTCCTCCACCCGAGACCATTCTCTATTAGGAAATACTTCATAGATTTGAGTCTCACATCTCTCCTTTTATGTTCTACCAAATGATCAGTGCAAGTTATGTTTTTCAAGTAATAAATGATATTTGAATACCACTCATTGTTCTCGATCTCATTTACAATAATGTTGATTTGTTTGTTCTTTCCTACCTCAATGGCCTCTTGATTAATTTATGTCATCATTTTGGCCAATCCTTTCCCTTTAATTATCTTGGTTGGTTTGATATCCAAATCGTATTCTTGTATCTGTGAAACCCACTTTCCTCTTGATCCAAGGAAATCTTGTTGTTATAAAATGTCCTTTACAACGGGGTAGGGGACGAAGGCTTTGATCTTGTTGTACCCTATAGAAGTTTGAAAGTGTTTGAGAGACTTGAGCAGAGCATAAGCTTGTTTTTCTGTAATGGTGTAATTCAATTATGAGTCTCTAAGATTTTTTCTCATGAAAGCAATCGGTTTTTTATCCCCTTGATCATTCTTCTGTAGCAGAACTCCTGCAATGGTGTCCTTTGAAGTGAAAGAAAATATGATGAAGTATTTGGAAAAATTTGGACTAACCAAGACTAGTGCAATAATTATTGCTTCCTTGATACGTTGGAAGGACATATTAACTTCATTTTCCCATTCAAAACGGGTATCCTTCTTTAGAAATTTGTTAAGGGGTTTAACAATCTTGAAAATTTTTGGAATGAATCTCCTCACGAAGTTAATTTGACCAAAGAAAGATTTCAGGGCTTTCTTGTCTTTAGGGAGAGGGATCTTCTTGATGGCTTAAACCCTAGTAGGGTCTATTGTGATTCCATCTTTAGAAATGATATGACCTAACAACTTACCATTGTCAACACCAAAAATTGATTTCTTAGGGTTGAGAGAAATTCCATACTCCCTACATCTCTAGAAAATAGTTCTCAAGTGTTGGATATGTTGTTCCCTCTTTTTGGAGATGGTGGTTAGATCATATTGATATATCTCTATAATGTTTCTGATTAGATCCCTAAAAACATAGTCCATGGTGCGTTGGTCATTCCAAAGGGCATCCTTAAATACTTATAAGTTCCCCAAGAGGTGGTGAAAGTAAATTTTATTTGGTCATCCTCCTTTGCCAACACTTGATTATATCTTGAGAAACCATCAAACATGGACATCATTTCTGCTTCGGTGACCCTTTACAAAAGATACTCCATGTTTGGTAGAGGATAATAATCCTTAAGTGAAGCCTGGCTTAAATTTTTTAAGTCTACACATATCCTAATTTTGCCAATCTTTTTCCTTACAATGAGTGGATTAGACACCCAAGAATAATATATGATGGGCTCAATTATTCCTTCCTCAACCATCTTTTGTAACTCCTTTTGTACCTGTGGGGCAACCTTTGGGTTCAACTGCCTAAATTTATGTCTGAAGGGTTTTGTGCCATCTATAAGGGGAATAGCGTTGTGTATGACGTCTTCATGGTACGCCATCATATCTTCATAAGACCAAGCAAAGACATACTTAAATTATCTTATAAGGGAAATCAATTTTTCCCTTTCATCATTCGTTGCTCCTTTCCCAAATTTGATCATATTTGGGGATTCCTTAGTTCCAATGTTGAATTCAATGATCTCGTAATTGGTTTTACTTGAGGGATTCCCCTTATACATGCCATTTCGATCAAAAAGATATTCTAAGGGGACGATACCTTTGGGTAAGGGTCTGTCAGCTATATCAATGATATTAATATTCTCCTTTTCTGCTAATATATTTATCTGGGCCTTTGATAATCCACCTTCATTTTGGAGTAAACAAAGAATTTGACTTTCGTTATCAAAAACTTGCCAATGTTCTAAGTTGTCAGGTAACGAGGGCCTATAATTTACTTCCACCTTATAAAGACTGATTTTCTTGAAAAGTTGCAAGGTGGAAGCGGAAACAAAAAGGTTGTCTACCAAATGATTATCTTCCCTAGGGATGGCCTCAATAGAAAACTTGTCAAACTTATTTATGGCGTCCCACATGGCATTTCTGTATTGTTTCAACCTTGGGTTTTTAGTAGTGAATTTCTTGTTAACTTGTGAAAGGATTAAGTCAGAGTCCCCTTTTACATGAAAGATCTTGATGTTCATATCAATGGCTAGGTTAATGCCTAGGATAAGGGCTTCGTACTCAGCGATGTTGTTTTTGCAGTTGAACTCAATCATGTATGAGAAAATGGTAGTCTCGTTTTCTGGTGATCTTAATACTATCCCTTCACCCAAACTTGTGCTTGAGTACACACCATCGAAATCTAAGACCCAAGATCCTTCCTTATTTTCCTCATCAAGGAAAAGGGAGTTTGTCAAAATGAAGGTGCTATCAATACCCTCTTCCAGAACCTCATGGGTTATATTGACATGATCCACACCACCTTCTCTTTTCATCTTGCTTGGGGAAAAATCTTTCTCCTCACCTTTGATGATATCAAATTATCTTTCTTTTTTATGCTCTGATAATATTTGTTGAGCATGTTGCAAAAACTCTTCTTCAACTTGTTTTGTGGATTGTCTCCTTTCAACCTCCAAAATATCATTTGTTGGGCAAGGTTTACTTCTTGGTGTTACCTCCTTTTATTTTCTTAATAGGTTCATCATGCGATGAGCTTCCCTTTTAGTTTCCTTCTCTCGTTCCCCTTGTAGGTATGTTCTGGTATCGAGGGGAAAGTCTGGTGAGACAAAGTCATCAATTTGATTGATTTGAAAGGTATCTTTAAGACAATCTTCCTCTCATATGAAAGAGGATGTTATGTTTTCTTCTATTTCACATGCTCTTTCTTGAGCTTCAAAAAACGTTGTAGGGAATTTCCCACTTAAAACCCCATATGGGTCTTTCATGGTTGATATGTAAGACTTGAGGATAATATCCTGGGAAGGTTTTTAATCTAGAGGGAAAATCCTTGCGAGGGTGTTGAATCTATCATTTAAATCCCTTATACTTTCCCCTAAGTTTTTGTTGTAGTTGTAGAGTTGACCGTAAAGGGACTGGTAGTCTTTTTTCTTTCCAAATATTTTAGTAAGACGTTCCCAAAAGAGGTCCCAATTCGTGATTGTTCCTGGGAGAATAATACCATACCACTCCTTGGCCTTTTCTAAAAAAGTGTAAGAGAGGAGTCACATTAGGATATCTTCATGTTGGTCATAAGGTTCCAGAGCGCAAAGGAAGAAATCTAAGTGATATTCAGTTGTAATGTGATATTATCCTAAAAATATGGGGAGCCACTCCTTGAAATCCTTTGGAAGTTTGTGAGGAGATCCAGAGATATTTGTCATGTTCAAAGGTTTGTATGCATACTTGGCCAACAGGGTCCCTGTAGTACTTGGCGAGGTGGCTGTGGGTGAGAGTGTAGGTGTGGAATCAGTAGGTGAGGATGGATGGCTAGGATAAGTGGAGGTACAATCATGAGAAGCATGAGATGATGGAGGACTAGACCTTTTGGGTGAGGGATCACAACTTTTGAAAGTTTTCTTAGGGGTAGGGTAATGCCCCCTTTGGGTACTTCCCATAATGGAGTCTCCATATAATATTTAGAAAAAGATTATCAAAGGTGAAAAGGGAAATTTCCCTAAGTGGAGTCACTAGGAAAGCTAGAGAAAAGGCTTTGGGATAGCTTTCCAAAGTGTCATTAGGGTTAGGAAGAGGGTTCAAAATCCTCCCCGGAAGTGGTGCCAAAATGTTATCGCACAAATTGTAGGTTGGGAAATACTTGACCCAACCACCAAATGGTGACAACTAAGAGATCACCTACCCACTATCACCTTAGGCAGGTGTTCCCATCACTTTAGAGGTGAGGTAGTCACCTCAAGGGGGGAATCTCGATGACCCTAGGGGGAATGAGATAGAAACTGTGAAGTATGAATGAATTCCCCTATAGGTAAAATTTCTATATGGAAAATGGATCTTGTTAATAAGTCTTGAGGGTTGTTTGAGATTTCCAAATACTTGAGTGACCTGGAAAGAGATATCACCTGCCCGAGACACAAGGAAAACCAAGTATACCATGCAATATATCAATTGGAAAAATGAGTTAATATTGTTGTCCCTAATAGAATCAGTTAGTAACAATATATATCAGAAATTAAATGGCACAATAAGCTGCTAAACAAGTGCTAGAAATCAAGTAAAAGGTGCAAGATATAAACTAGCTAAACACTAGTGAAACTCAAGATTCAAAGACCAAGATACTAGCATAAAAGGTAAGGTTGTTGTAAACACTTTCTGTAGAAATATAAATCAGCCTTATGGTTGTAACAAACAATTTATTACAGAAAGATATTCAACTGTCAAAAATTGCCAAAACTCCACCAAAAGATGTGCTATGATTACTAGGTTATATGGGCAAGATCTTAGGAATTTTCAGTGGTTGAGTTAAGAGTTATTTAAGAAAGTTTGATTAGGGTTTCTGCAACCCTAATGGCTGAATATGAAAGTTTGCAACATAAGCAAGAAATACCCCTTTATAGGGGACTGCTTAGTGGCTAAGAGGTGCTCTCGGCACAAGGAACAAAACCCATATTGCAAAAAGTTAATATGGAAAAAATTCACATTTTCCAATGCACTATTTTGTTTCTCCAATGCAAAAATATCTGATTACTTCCTTAAATATTGGGTGAATGGGGTATTGGATTAAAGAGTTATATCAACAAAGACACTAGGGGTGTAATCCCTTTTACTCCCTAGGGTATGCCAATCAAACTTAGGGTAAATCTAAGAGGGTATACACACTTGTAAAATAAATTGTAAACTTTATCAAAATAGATGAAGCTAAATGGAGGGTGTATCCAACATATTCTTCCTAGGGTTTCCAATAACCATAACTAGGAAAGAGAAAGAAAAATTTAGCAATGCATATTTTTCCTTACCAATTCCAGGAGAGAGAGAGATCAAAACTTTAGTTTCACCAAGCAAATCACCATTCAAGATAAAGACAACAAGCTTCCAAGAGGTGTGTCTTACTTAGCTCCATCCATTCATAAAGAGATATCACCAAAATAAATTTTCACAAGAGAGAAACACCATATTGCCCAAGAATAGAGAAAATTTCAGCCAAGTACCTCTCACAATGGGAGAGTTATGTTATGAAATGATATTCACATGATCTCTATTTATACAAAAGTCTTAAAACAAATTTTGTCCACTTAGCAAGGGTAAAACATAAGATAAAGGGTCAACAACCCTTATCTTACCACTTGCATCAAATAATAATATATAATTTTCACTTTAACACAATAGAAACCCTAAAAAAAAGATGATGTCACCCCTTTAGGGGACGTTTTGATGCCTTGAAAAAGTCGTTGGAGTAGAGAATGGAGGTCGTTGGGGCTACTTGAGTGATCCGAAATGATCTTTTAAATGACTTGGTTAAGTATGTTGCATGTACAATTTTACCATTTAAAACTTAATAAAAAGTAGAAGATGTTTAATAGAAGAATTTATAGCACATAAGAAGTAAATACAGAAAACCATAAGCAGATTCAAGACACCAAAAGTTGATAACAGAGTTCGACAACTCTGCCTACGTCTCTGGGCATTTGTCTTAGTGGGGGAGGCTTCTTTATTTATCTTCAATGCTAAAAATGTACATCAAAATTACATCAATTGGATTTCTGATTGACTCAGCTATATTCTGCTCTATCTCAGGAACTCAATGCAACAAACGACATCAAAAAAGATTAAGCGTAGCTCCCAAAAATGACCTCCAAAAATTGACTAGTGCATTGGCTTCTCTACAATAAAACCCATTATTCTACACTATTTTACATAAATTCAACCTCTTCCACAATGACAAAATCTTTTGCTTCATATAAAAGTGGTCCAGGGATCAAATCCCAACTGACCCTCTCTTCCTTGGGCTCCAATCTACTCCAAATCTCATGAAATATGGGCAAAATACCATAATATATGGTTGGTTGTTGACCCACATTACAACCATAATATAGGAAGTGCACGATTTTCTATGGGTTAAAACCCATATAATATATGGTGAGTGGATTCGATCCACCTTTTTATGCACATAGTACTCGTGGCATGGATTTTTTTTTTAATGGCACATGTTTTATGGTTATAAAAAAACCCACTTTATGGTGGCACATTATATTATATGACATTATATATGTCATATTTTAAAATAAAACGTGGCTTTCCCCATATGGTTTAACTACCCCATAATCGTGGCATGCACAAACTTTGGAGTGACACATATGTTTAGCCATAATATATGGCATATAATATGATATGTAAAAAGTATGGGATTCCTGCCTTTTGAAATGGAGATATAACCATAATATCTCCACTTTATAAAATTAATTTTCCACATGATTTTAATTAATTTTTTTGCATGATTTTAATTAGTCATATGCAATTACATCACTTGCCACATGTCACGTTGCCATTGTCATGTGTCTTTCTTACAGATTGCTACATGTTTAACTCTATCACTGCCACATGTACAAATTTTGGAGTGTCATATATGTTTAGCCATAATATATGGCATATAATATGATATGTAAAAAGTATGGGATTCATGCCTTTTGAAATGGAGATATAACCATAATATCTCCATTTTATAAAAATAATTTTCCACATGATTTTAATTAATTTTCCGCATGATTTTAATTAGTAATATGCAATTACATCACTTGTCACATGTCATGTTGTTACTGTCATGTGTCTTTCTTACAGAATGTTACATGTTTAACTCTATCACTGTCACATCACTCTTTGACTAGTTTGACTTTTTTTATTGTTTATGCAGAATTTTCGAATGTGATACTCTTTTTTCAAAACCAAATATACCGTCAGAATCAACACAACGAGATCTTCATGATGGAACTAGTTTCATCTCAATCCGAGAACTTTGAATTTTTGGTCTTTTTGGATCTATTTGGATCACACCTTCCCACTGAGACCTTTTGTTCCTCCAAAAGAATATTAACCAGACATCAAGTGCGGGATAGGCCTCCCCACTTGTCCTATGTCTATCAAATATGTCTTGTGTACTTGTAGCACCACGATCAATTGCAAAAAAAACATGATAACTAAACACATATTGTTAGCTGTCTTTATTCGTTCACATCCTTCTGAATTCACTACCATCCATGTAGAAAACATTAGTAGCGATAACAATATCAGAAAAATGACTGAAAATGAACCAACTTGTGTGTTCTTCTTTACAAGTTTGCACGACAAAAACTCATCTTGAAGCAAAGTATGGCTAGATTTACATAGTACGACCATTTTACTTTATTGCTTAATATCAATTGGTACAAACTACCTTCTTTATTTTAGTTTATAGGTGTATTGCTTGCATAAACTGCCTTCTTTAATTGTTCCATTGTAAAAAGAGATTGATTCCCTTTTATATGATGAGCATGCACAACATATTTTGTCCCTTCTTTAGTTAAGTGATATTGATTATGTTCCATGAAAAAGATTGCTTTGGGATCATATAAATAAGGGCTACGCAAGACCATTCCACATGCTTCTAGCAGTACCACATCACATATTACTTCATCCACAAACTTAGATGTAATTGCAAACTTTATGACACATTGATTTGTTATGGGAAATTTGTATTTTTTCTTATCCAATTTAGTGAGTAGGGTTTGTGATGTATCTTAGTTTTTAATCCCGATTGCTTAACCACTTCTTCTGAAATTAAATTAGCTTGATATCCGCTATCTAACAAAGTGTCGATCTTTGTATGTTTCATAATGACCCTTATATGAAAAAATTTACTTCTTGAATCAAAACCATCACCAATTTTACCTGACAAACCATTTGTTGTGATTTTAGTCTCATCACTTGAATCCGACCTTAATCTTACCCCAAGTCTGTTGGTTGTGTTGTTGCTACAAATTTTTACCTTCCCTTATTTTCTTTGAACCATTTTGGTTTCTTCTCTGGGTGCAATTTCCATCAATGTTTATCATCGTGCCCTTCTTTCTTGCAATGCTTGCAAGAGAGCTTATCTTCCTTCACTATAGCTGAGTTTGCTTTCTTCACATTCTCTTTTCCTTTGCCTTCTTTCTTTGAAGATGATTCCCCTGATACACCAACTCCAATTTTTCCTGCTTCAATATATGTTGCTTGAACAAAAACCTCATCAAGATTGTAGGTCTAAACATAAACACAATATTATGAATATGTGCAAGCAAACCTCCTATATACTTCATAAGAGTTTCTCGTGTATGTAATGGAATATTTARCATCAAAGCCATCTTACGAAATTCATCTGTCTATTCTTGCACCGATTGTTCTTTCCTTAATTTAAGACTTTTCCATTCAATTAAAGCCTTCTCCTTATACCCCAAAGGATAGAACTGTTTTCTAAGTGCAAAAATAAAATATTGCCATGATGGAAATACATTACCAATTTGTTGAGTATCATGTTGCAACTTACTCTGCCACCAGATGAGTGTTTTGCCTGCAAGACGAAGCGATTGCAATTTGATCTTGGTTGCCTCATCATTGATTTGTTGCAGACTGCAATATACCTCCATCTTTTTGACCCAGTTATCAATATTCTCAACATTGAATTCTCCATTATACATGGCCAACTGAATTTCACATCAAGTTTAAGTAATGGCATGTCAGGCTTATGTTTATGGGAATGAGAATGTTTTCTTGCAAAAGTAGAATTTGAACTTGTACTTGAAGAAGAAGAAGATGGATATGAACGAGGTGAAGGAGGAGGTTTTGGAGGGTCTTCTCCCTCTTCACTTTTTTCTTGCTTTGAAGATTCCCCTTGAACATGTCTCTTCTATTCCAAGTAATCTTCATACAATACTTTTACCATCTCCGACATAGCAAAGAAAGTTCTTTGAAACTATCTTTCGTGTTGAGAAAGTCCTTCTTCAGAGGCCATCTTCTCACTTTGATATGTAATTTTTCTTGATCCAATATCAGGATCTCCTTCTACAAGCTCTCCTTCACCACGACTTGACTTTTCCCTGGCAATCATGCATACTCAAAACAACCAAATGTCAACCTACTCTAATACCACTTGATCTGAAATGATCTTTTAAATGACTTGGTTAAGTATGTTGCATGTAAAATTTTGCCAGCTAAAACTTAATAAGAAATAGAAGATGTTTAATTGAAGAATTTGCAGCGCATAAGAAGTAAATACAACAAACCATAAGCAGATTCAAGACACAAGAAGTTGATAACGGAGTTCGGAAACTATACCTATGTCTCTGGGCCTTCGTCTCAGTAGGGGAGGCTTCTTTATTAATCTTCAATGCTCAAAATGTACATCAAAATTACATCAATTGGCTTTCTGATTGACTCAGTTGTGTTCTTTTCTGTTTCAGGAACCCAATACAATAGACGACATCAAAAAAAGTTAAATGTAGCTCCCAAAAATCACCACCAAAAATTAACTAGTTCGTTGGCTTCTCTACAATAAAACCCAATATTCTGCACTATTCTTCATAAATTCGACCTCTTCCAAAAGGTTTTAACATTTTGGTTCATATAAAAATGGGATTGGGATAAAAAATCCCAACAGACCCCCTCTTCCTTGGGCTCGAATCTACTCCAAATCTCATGAGATATGGGCAAAATACCATAATATATGGTTGTTGACACACATTACAACCATAATATATGCAGCGCGCGATTTTCTATGGGTCAAAACCCATATAATATATGGTGAGTGGATTTGACCCAGCTTTTTATGCACAAAATACTTGTGGCACATGGCTTTTTTTTTAATGGCACATGTTATATGGTTATAAATAAACTCACTTTATGATTTTGTGGCACATTATATTATATGACATACTATATGTCATATTTTAAAATAAAACGTGGCTTTGCCCCTTTTAATATAGTTTAAAACTCACATATTTGTGTCATGCACAAACTTTGGAGTGGCACATATGTTTAGCCATAATATATGGCATATAATATGATATGAAATGGGATTCGTTCCTTTTTGAAATGGGGATATAACCATAATATCTCCACTTTATAAAATTAATTTTTTACATGATTTTAATTAATTTGCCACATGATTTTAATTAGTAATATGCAACCACATCACCTGTCACATGTTATGTTTCCACTGTCACATTTCTTGTCCACAAAATGTTATATGTCTAGTTCTGCCATTGCCACGTCACCCTTTGACTAGTTTGATTTTTTTATTATTTATGCAAAACTTTTGAATGCGATAATTTTCGCATACGGACGTCATTTTCGAAACCAAATATACCGTCAGAATCAACACAACAAGCTCTTCGCGATGGAACTGGTTTCGTCTAAATTCGAGAACTTTGAATTTTTTGCCTTTTTGGATCCATTTGGATCATTGAGCCTCCTCATCATGTGCTAGGGCCAATCTATGTCTGCTAGGGTCAATCTATGCCTGCTTTGGTCAAGATATGCCAAGTGTCAATGTGCAATAACTCCATCACCATCAAACCCCCTCAAGCATTAGGGTACTAGGGGCTGGATAAGATCCTCCATCATGCCATGTAATCCACCAAAAGCATGTCTTTGTGATCCGGTGTGTGGGCGTATAGCATCCAACATGTGGGCTCTTTTCCCCATGGAAGCCGAAGCTAGGCTTGTTCTCCCAAAATTGGCTACCAAGCAAGGTCCTGCAAAACAAAAGGGTGCGCCCTCTAAAGATCTGAAGTCAAAGATATCATGACAAGTGTAAACCACATATAATAAGCAAGGCACCTAAACATGTGCATCAAAACTACCTCATCAAATTAAACAAATGCTCAAAAACCCTATACGATTGACCAATTTTAAGTATGGGAGGGGTGTCATAAAGGTCCTATTGGGTAGACCAAAACCCTCAAGTAGGGGATGCTCCCAAGGATGGCCTTTCAAGGTTTTGTAATGGATGATGAGATGGAAGGGGTTTATACTTCATAGGTCGATGCATTTCATGACATACATGGGCTCGCATTATCTCATTTATGGGTTCCTTTGTAGAGGGTGTGTGGCACCTTCGTTTGCGATGTACTTTTTCCAAACCCATCTTCTTGCTAATCTTTATTTATCTCATGTTTTAAGGAATGAGTTTAAGGCCATTGTCCTAACTTGGTGTCCAGATAACGACAATGTCATTCAAAAATACCTCACAGAAATGATAAGGTTGGCTTGTGATGAGACCCCCTTTCTCTCAGTTGTGTAACTGAGAGCCACTACCCTGACTTGGTGACCAGATGATGGTAATGTCATACCACTAAATACCCATGATCATGATAGACCAGCTCATGATGAGACCTTCCATCCTCCAACTAACCCCTTAAGAATTCAGTATCATTCATTTTTGTAGGTCCCCCTTTTCTTATAGAGAATCCTTTCATTGCTTTCTTGGGGATCC
>ML854431.1:13433-24884 GCA_009831015.1 Picea engelmannii | reverse complement strand
GATCCATTGATGTTTGAAATTGCTTTGATGTTTCAAAGGAGTCTAAGATTTTGAAAGAAGGTTGACATTCAAAAGGGGTTGATGCCTTGAATTGGTCTGATATTTGAAAGGAGTCTGGCTTTCAGAAAGAGGCCAATAGACTTTGTGCGAAGGAGGCCAATGGACTTTGTGTGAAATAGGTTAATGGCTTTGTGCGAGAGAACCTAATTCCTTCATATGAAGAGGTTGATGGCCTTGTTTTATAAAAGGTTGATTTTCTTTTATAAAATAGGACAATGTCTTTGGTTTATAAAAGGGAAATTTTCTTTTATAAAATAAGACTTTGAACCCTGATAACTAATGAACAAGTGGTGCATGTAAACAAGGACATGTGGATGGCAGGTAGGTGCCATGCTAGCAAGGAATAAAAACACATATACTTGTGCCATGTCTAGAACCAAAATTTTATTTTGGACATAACTTGGGCATATAGATTCAAATGGAGAGATGAAATTTCAAGTGGAAGTCTATAGAGATGGTATCCATAAAAATGTCCCTCGGATCGAATTTTCAGTTTCGACACTGAATTCCAAAAATTTGGCAATATATGTAGTTTTAAAAGAACAAGACTATACCTTCTACCAACATATATGTTCATGATGAAATTTGAATAGGAAGGATTACGGGCAGGCACGAGTAAACCCAAAAAATATTTTGGATGAATTACAAGCAATATGTAGTGAGATCAAACAAAATGGGGCCAAGTCCATTATTTTGGGACACGTTTTCACAAATTTGGAAACTATATATGAAGTAAAAGTGATATGAGATAGAAAACCTAGAAGAATTTTCCAAGTTAAGGTCTTTGTTTTATTTAATTCTAGACTACTTTGTCTTAGTGAAAATTTCCTAGATCTTTATTGTTGGACCACGTTTGTCGCTAAACAAAAGGCTGACCTATTAGTTTCTGATACAACCACCAAATTTAACGGATCCACGAGAGGTTGTTAAACTATGTCACGAGTCCCGAAGGAGGTGTTGACCACCAAGTCAACAATATCCCCCTCATCACCAACTGAGGTACTCGGAACCAACTTAGGGGACTTGAACCAATGGTCTTTCGCTCTAATACTAATTGTTGAGCACACACTTATACTGAGAGGGGGGGTGAATCATTATAAGAATTTTTTATCTTATTCAAACATTCATCAACCATAAGAGAACAATTACATATGATATCTATTAATTGCAGAACATGGAACACAAGATTTACGTAGAAACCCTTTTGGAAGAAAACCACAAAACTTCTCTTTATAATTCTTTGTAGGCACCAACCTACTCGAGACACCAATCCCCATTGGTACAAATCCTGGTAGGCACCAACCTACTCTTATATATCTTCATAGACACTAATATATTAGAGACACCAATTCCCACTACTAGTCACCAACTAAGGAAGAGACAATAATCTCTTAGTTTGAGCAGCACCAACCTACTCTTACAAATCTTCGTAGACACCAATCTATTGGAGACACCAATCCCCACCACTAAGCACCAACTTAACAAGAGACACAAATCTCTTTGTGTGGGCTTCACCAATCTTCACTGACTCTGCTTGCTACTTCTATCTTCACCAGGTCTACTCGTTGCTTCTTCCTTCACCAAGTTTTCTCACTACTTATTCCTTTACCAAGTCTAACCATAATTTGAATTTCCTAATAGTAACTTTGGCAAAACTAGTTGTTTTAAGTCTCTTACCAAGAACAAACTTGTACAACATGCCACATATTCAATTTTTCAAATATGATAATGAAATTTTTAGCTGAGGTACTTATGTATGCCTGATCTAGGTGGATATTGGTGGCCACCCACCTATTCCATTTGGACCCCCACCATTTCTTCTTTCAATTTTTCAGTTTCCGCACAATTTACTATTTTTAGCAGTTTTTCGGGTCCTGAACTTCCATAGCCGTTTTGAGGCCCTAAACGATGTTTTTTGAGAAAATGGGGAGCAACATGGAATGAAATTTAATGTTTCTAACACAAAATTTGTAGTCCTCAGATAGATCTTTCTAACAAGGTATTGAGTGTGTCAAACATATATCGTATGCCAAAGTTATGTCCCCGAGAAGTTGATGTACCAATTTACCCAAACGAGGCCCATAGTCTAGGCGTTTCATCTCCTAGGGTTAGGTCTTTGGATGTTTAGGGTTTTCCATTGTTTCTGAATAATAATAGGCCTTTGAGCCTCATTCTTCTCAGAGATAAGCTACTAGCACCCTAGCTAGTTTATTTCCATTCTGTCTGTAAGCGTATTTCAGTCATTTGTTATTAATGAAATGAAGTCTTATTTCCGTTGCATCTCTGTGTTTATGCGTATTTCTGTATTTCATTGTGTTCCTACATAAATCCGGATAAGTGGTATCATAGCGGTTTTCTCATTCTCAATCCTTCTTTGCATGTCCCCAACGAGGTCGAGGTATAAGGAGGTAGGGCTCGATCTGGTTGAACCTTTGCAAGATCAACCTCACAAACCCCGATGATCGCCTATGGGGGAAGAAAAGAAAGATGAGGGAGCAGGATATCCGATCAAAATGTTGCTCGAGGAGGCCCTCGAGAAACAAAGGAACACAATGATGGACAACTTTTCCCAGATCCTTCAACAGATGCTCACTGACGGCGCATCTACATCCAACAACCACTCTTGAGGCACCACTCCTTTTAAGATAGAAGTAAACTTTGACATTCCCATATTTGAGGGCCAAATAGATGCAGATGTCGTAGATAGATGGTTGAATCTGTTCGAAGGATATTTCTCGGTTGATGACTTTTCTGGCCAAGAAAGGATTATTTTTTCACTCCTCAAAGCCGCCCCCATGTCAAGGACTGGTGGGAAACCTACTGGGAGAAACAGGGAGAGGGGGAACCCTCTCTATTCTTGGTTGCACCCACTTGGAATTATTTCTGAGACGCCATCAAGGAACAATATTATCCCGTGGGGATCTATGACGACAAATACATACAATGGACTACGCTGCGGCAGCAAAGGGACCAAGATGTGCATGAGCTGACGAATCTGTTTCATACCCTATGCACAATGTTGGGTATCAAAGATTCACAGAAACATTTGGTGTTAAAGTACTGCAGTTGTCTACATATATACATTCATGAGGAAATGGAGTTCCTCGACATCTCCTCGCTTGGTGCCGCATATCGATATGCTGCCAAGATTGAGCAGAAGTTCAAACAGAAGAAGCGAGACTTTGGGTTTGCGAATTAGAAGCAAGGGAAAGGTACCCCCAAAACACAGAACAAAGGACCAAGCCAAGGCGGGGTGGCCCAGGACAACTCGCCAAAGCCGCAAGCAAAGAACAACACCATGAAACCAGAAAAGAACACGAGGAAGTGGTGTGAGTTCCATAAGAGCTCCACCCACAACACAAGTGAGTGTCAGGCCAAGCAGTCACTGGTAGTCAAGTTGAAGACTTCTGAATCGGATGCATGCTCCAACTCTGAACCAAAACTTAACAAGGGGAATGACAGGGGGAAGCAGATTATCGATGCGGAGCCCAACACCACTGTTGCCACCACGAATATCCAAAAGGAGGAACCATAAGACTTAGAAGAGGCAGAGCGCCTCTTCCATTCCAAGATGTGGGTAAAGGGTTTCTCGTTGCAGTTCATTGTCGACAGCGGGAGCCAAAAGAACCTCATCTCGATAGAGGTCGTGAAGCGGCTAGGCTTGTCAACCATAACACACCAACAACCATACACCATCAGGTGGTTGTACCAAGGATGAGACCTCCGCGTTAGCCAACAATGTCGCCTTCCCTAGAACATCAAGCCCTTCACAGATGAGGTATTGTGTGACATTACTCCTTTTGATGTTTCTGATGTATTATTAGGCCAACTGTACTTGTGGAAGCGACATGTTGTGTATGAGTCCAGGCCTCGTGTTGTTATTATCACTTTGGGCAATAAACTATACAGGATACCGGAGATAGCACCGCCTACCACCTTCTCTTTGGTTACTGCAAAACAATGCAGTAAGCTCATTTCCAAAACCAGGAAATTTGTTTTCCTGATGATCGCCCTCAGGGAAAGAAGAAGATTGTGGCCATGACCTCCAGATAGGGCCCCTCTGCATGAAAACAACAGATGGATAAGGTTGTGGAGGAGTACGAGGAAATCTTCACCTGCCCCGCAGGGGTGCCTCTACACTGCCAGGTCAAGCACCTCATCGATCTGACCCTAGGTGCGTCGCTGCCCAATGGACCAATCTATCAGCGCTCTATTCTAGAGAATGACGAAATCAAGAGGCAAATTCACGAGTTGTTGCAAAAAGGTCACATCCGACCGAGTTCATCGCCCCGTGGGAGCCCAATCGTGTTGGTGTAGAAGAAGGATGGGACTTGTAGGCTCTGCATTGACTATCGGGCACTGAACAAGATCAGTGTCCATAATAGGTACTTGATCCCACAGATTGATGACCTTCTGGACCAACTCAAGGGGGTGAAATATTTCAGCAAGATCGAATTGAAGTCTGGGTATCACTAGGTACCAATCGAACCCTCTG
Source organism: Picea engelmannii (assembly GCA_009831015.1). Lineage (NCBI taxonomy): Eukaryota > Viridiplantae > Streptophyta > Pinopsida > Pinales > Pinaceae > Picea > Picea engelmannii. The sequence goes on along the minus strand of ML854431.1, from coordinate 20,329 downwards.
ATGTGTGGAAGACTGCCTTCAAATCCAAGGAGGGCCTTTTCAAATGGTTGGTCATGCCTTTCAGGTTGACGAATGCCCCTGCAACCTTCATGAGGCTAATGGATGACATCTTGCGGCCATTCACCAACTCATTTGTAGTGGTGTACTTCGATGACATTTTGATCTTCAGCCAGACTTGGGAAGAGCACCTCCACCACATCCGACAGGTCCTCCAAACACTACGGCAACACAAGTTGTGTGCCAATTTGGAGAAATACACTTTTGGCATGACCCAGGTTCAGTATCTGGGATACATTATTGATGAGAGGGGGGTGCATGTGGATCCATCAAAGATCCAAGTCATTCGGGATTGGCCAGCCCCAACCACTCCAATAGAGCTCCACAACTTTTTGGGTCTTGCCAACTTCTACCGCAGGTTCGTGCTGGGATTCTCTCATATCACTTGGCCCTTGAGTCAAGTCACCAAGGGAGGAGCGAAAGCAAAATTATTTTGGTCTAAATCTCAACGGAAGGCGTTCGTGGAGTTGAAGCATCGCCTCTGCTCTGCACCAGTACTCACATTACCAGACTTGCAACAACCATTTGAGATCGAGACAGATGCCTCTGACTATGCTATTGGGGTAGTCCTTACTCAACATGGGCATCCAGTGGCATATCACAGTGAGACACTTTCCGACACAATCTAGAAGTATCCCACTTATGACAAAGAGATGTATTCCATTGTGCAGGATTGCCAGCAATGGAAGCATTACATTTTGGGAAAGGAAATGGTGATCCACAAAGACCATTGACCCCTGTAGTTCATATAAACACAAGGGAAGTTGCAGATCAATCATCATCATAAGTGGTCCACATACCTGCAATCGGTTCATTTGAACATTAAGTACAATAAAGGTAGCACCAATAATATTGCAGATTGCCTCAGCCGACCACCCATCGTGGCGCTAACCACTGTTCTCAACTCTTCTGGGAACGAGACTTTTGATTGGTCGCTTCTCTACACAAGTGATCTAGAATTCAACCACACATACAATACGCTCTTGGAGGGTAAGCAAGTTCCCAATTTTCACCTCGAGGATGCCCTGCTATGTCACCTGGGACACCTTTTTGTTCCTTTAAGCGAGCGTGCCAAGATGATTTGGGAGATGCACTACAGTAAGGTCACTAGGAATTTTAGGGTCAAGAAAACCGTGGTAGTACTGCAAAAGTATTTATTGGACGAACCTTCGACAAGATGTCAGGAAGTACATCAAGTCTTGCACTACTTGAGCCATTGCCAAACCGACCATCAAGAAGCAAGGCCTCTATACTTCGTTTCCTACCCCCAGTCAACCTTGGGAATCCATCTCTATGGATTACATGTTGGGCTTTCCTTCTACCAAGCATGGCAATGACTGTGTTTTTGTGGTCGTCGACAGATTCTCGAATATGTCCATTATGATGGCATGCAAGAAGAATATCACAGCAGAAGCCACTGCTAAACTCTTCTTTGAATGAGTGTGGGTACACTTTAGGATCCCATAGTCTATCATATTAGATCGGGACAACAAGTTCCTCAGTACATTTTGGTCCAACATCTAGTCGATGCTGGACACCAAGCTCACCAAGTCCATAGCTTTCCATCCACAAACTGATGGCCAGACAGAGGTTGTCAACCGGATGATCGTACACATTTTGCGCATGTACAACTCAAATCATCCACGCACATGGGATGAGAGCCTCCCCTATGTACAACATAGCTACAACCGAGCTCTCCATAGCTCAACCAACCACAGCCCCTTTCAGGTGGGCTTGGGATTCCAACCACTATGTCCCATTGACGTAGCCATGCCATTTGTGGCTACTCAGGAAGATTCAGCTCATGTCTAGTTTGAGGATGACAAGGAAAATAACTTCATTGAGCGCATTCAACACATCCGCTAACAGTTTCATGACATCTTGGACAGAGCCAATGCTAAGTACAAGCAACGACATGATCAACATCAAATGGCACACAATTTCCAGGTGAGCGACAAAGTGTGGCTACATTTGCAAAAGGAGTGCCTCAATGGACCCCACTGCAAGCTTTGCCTACTCCGATATGGGTCGTACACCATCACCAAGGCTATAGGGGACAACGCCTTTGAGCTCAACATTCCACCATTCCTTGGTCAACACCCAGTGTTCAATGTGGATCGCCTTCGACCTACTTTCTACTTCTATTAGACACATCCGACATGCCAGAACAACTCACATCAATAGAGTTAAATCCAGACTTCATGGAACAAGCCACAATTGATCAGATCATGGATACACAAATCAAGCGCACCCAACAACAAAGGATACCTCTATATCAAGTTGTCAAAGTAGGCCAACTCCTCCACCAAGGCAAGTGGCTCACTAGGGACCAAGTTCAGCAGAAGTTTCCTCATCTCATGGAGGAACTCAATGCAATGGGGACCATTGCTTCCTAAGGATGGAGGAATGTTCTAGGTGGATATTGGTGGCCACCCACCTATTCCACTTGGACGGCCACCATTGCTTCTTTCAGTTTTTCAGTTTCCGCATAGTTTATTATTTTTAGCAGTTTTTCGGGTCCTGAACTTCCAGAGTTGTTTTGAGGCCCTAAACGAAATGTTTTGAGAAAATGGGGAGACACATGGAATAGAGTTTGATGTTTCTCACCCAAAAGTTGTATTCCTCGGATAGATCTTTTTAACGAGGTATTGAGCGCGTCAAACAGATATTGTATGCGAAAGTTACGTCTCCGAGAAGTTGATGTATCAATTTACCCAAACGGGGCCCATAGTCTTGGCGTTTCATCTCCTAGGGTTAGGTCTTTGGATGTTTAGGGTTTTCCATTGTTTCTCAATAATAATAGGCCTTCGAGCCTCATTGTAACATAGTTCAGAGGCCAGTATCCGCGACATCTCTTCTCAGAGATAAGCTACTAGCGCCCTATCTTGTTTATTTCCATTTTGTCTGTAAGTGTATTTCAGTCATTTGTTATTAATGAAATGAAGTCTTATTTCTGCTGCATCTCTGTGTTTATGTGTATTTCTATATTTCATTGTGTTCCTACATAAATCTAGATCAATGTCTCCTCAGATCCTTGAAAATTTCACAGTTTGAAAAGTCCCATAAAACAAGTTATAGTGAAAATGACAAATTGACATGTTTGAAACTGATCTCAGGACCATTCATAAAACCTAACTTCCATAGATCATATCTAAGAAACTGTAGTTGTAGTGTCCCCAAGGCCGAGCCCTGTCGTAAATTGTGTTTTGAAAGGAATTGTAATTATGTTTTATAGGCTGGTGAGCCAAGTTTTTATACGTTGGTGGCTTATGTGTTTGTTAGGCCAGGGAGCCTAAGTGTTGAAGGCTAGGAGCCTACTGTTGTATATGTAATCATGTAGAACAATTAATAAAATATAAACACCACCATGTGCAGACCGACCACAATGAATGAGTGAAGGGGGACTAAGCATCCATAGAGTGGGCAAGGAATTAGGGGCTGGAAGGTGGGAAAAATGGGCTAAGTGTTTAGCCTAGGGGGCTTAAGCCTGGGAATAATATTTTATTATTATTCCAAAAGAACATGTGACATTTATGTTTTATCCTAAGTTCCTAACCATAAGGAAGGTAATGCATGCTGAGGAACGCATGCAGTTTCCAGGGCGACAAGTGTCAGCCCTGACCCATGCAAATAAAACGACCAAGATGAGCCGCGATAGGGGTTCTCCTCCATTCCACCCCAACGTCCTGAGTGCGTACAACCTCTGAGTGGTATGACGGATACAACCTCTGTAGAAAACCTCGTACACCTTCTGAACTGAAAAACTCGTGTTCGTCTAGAGAATCCGTGTGCATCCACTGCCGAGACCGAGCCTGTGCATGGAGTCCCTGTCCCGAAGCCGTGACCGTGAGACCTCTGTGATTGTTGAACCAATTGTGATTGAGCCCGTGTTTGTTTTTCCCGTGGGAATATTGTGGCCACGCAGTACTGGACTACGTGTGGCTTGTTGCCCTGTGAGCAATTATCTCCAGGTGAGAGAGTGCGTAGAGGAAGGAGAGGACTCCTGGAAGGAACCCTGTAGCTGCCATAGAGCTCGGAGACTTCCGGTCTAGTCTGTTGTTGTAACCCAAGGCAAGGGAGGTTAGCAGCCGAAGGACTGTCCAGGTGACAGAGAAGGTGTATACTCCTGGGGTGGAACAGGCATGTGGGGAATGAGGGTCTGTGGGCAGTGAGTGTGAGTGGTTTCTGGGAGAGAATCCTTTCCTGTGGTTGTGTATTGTTTTCCCTGTAACCTCAGCCTAGCCTAGGATTCCTTTCTTTGGGGTGGAGCTTAGTCTCAGCTTGGGGGTGACCCACTGCTGAGCTAATGAGCAGTGTGGTCTAAGGTTGGGAGGTTCGTGGAAGGCCTGCACTTGGTTGGTGGAATCTACCACTGTTAAAAGATAAGTATATGATTATGCTTTAATCATGTTTTGCATGACTGTGTTGCTTATGTTATCATGAATTCCACCGTGTATATGAATTAATATTAAACGCTATTGATTGTTAATTATGACAATAAATAATATGTTTACTCTGAGCTTTAAATGTATTTCTTTGCTTAAATGCATGTGGATTATATAATGCCTGTATGAGCTATGTACAAAGGAGTGTTATAGTTTTCCTTTAAGAACGATTAAGCCTTGGTAGCAGAAAAGTTGCGCTATAGTTTGGTATCAGAGCCAAGGTTTCGACACTGAGCCTAGATGGGCCAGTTGAGTGGTCTTTGGACCGAGGGTGTGAGGAGAAATTGTGTCTAGAGAACCAATTTCGGACCCTAGATTGCTCCGGAGTGTCAAGTAGTTTCTTGACTGTGCTTACGAGCTCAGGAGGTATAGCGGTGTTATGAAACTGCAACCAGTGTGGTATAAGTCCACAGGGAGAGAGGACTCCACACCAAAAGTGCTAGAGCTTTAGGATCTGTTCGGGAGGGAAGGTGAACCCTCGTGACTGTCAGATCTGGAAAGTGTGCACAAGGCTTAAATCCTTTTGGAGTTGCACAGGAGTGTGGAAATCACGATACGCAAAATCTCAAATTAGTCAGGACCATCCATCAAAAAGAACGCATGGAAAGAGATCAGCCTTTCCCTGACTCGTAACTTGAAATAGTCAAAGGGTGAGTTCGTGAGAATTCATGAAACACGAATTCATGATTGGATCATAACTGTTGATCTAAGAGAGATCTGGACCGTTAATTGTCTAGGAAGAAATCGACATTTTGGGAGATGGGAAGTGAGGAGAGGTGAACACCTCCGAAACCCGAAATCCCGAAACAATCTACACCGTAGATCGTGAGGATAAGAAATTGACCGTTGGATCAAGTAGGTTAGTAGACAGTGATTTCAGGATTTCGGCAAATGGAAGTTCAAGATGTGTGGATGCACGAACTTTCGATGCCCGAAAACCCCGAAACACCGAAAGGATCTACGTCGTAGATCTGAGAAAGATCTAACCGTTGGATTTTACTAGGAATGGACGTGGACACATGGATGTGTACCACGTGCCAGTGGGTTGAGAAGAAAAGTGAGAGTGGTGGGACCCGATGACGTCGTTAAAAGCGACGTGGACCCTCATGAACATGCCACGTGCCATCGTGGTTGTGGGTGACCACTGTGTTATGTGGGCCTGGAGGGTAAAGTAAATCGAAATTTCGGAAGTTGGGGGTTGGAAAGGAAAGCAAGTCTGAAAGCCTCGTGGACTGAAACCCTGAAACCCGAAGTCCTGAAGTCCCGAAATACCGAAACCCGAAGTTTCGAAGTCCTGGGTATCAAAAACCCGAAGTCTCGAAGTCTCTGAAATCTCCGAAGACAGAAGAATCGTAGCGGATTTTAAGGACGACAACTATGTTGTGGGCCCGGAGAATAAGGAAACCGAATTTTCGAAATTCGGGAATTGAAATGATAAAAGGTTGGGAGTCACTGCAAAATGAACTCCCAAGTGCCGAAAACCCAGAGTCCCGGGTACCGAAAACCCGAAGGCCCGAAAGTCCCGAAATGCCGAAAACGAAAGTTTCGAAAACCCAAAATTTGTAGAGCCGAACGAGAGCTCAGAAAAATTATTTGAATCGAAATGTCTTTTGTTCTTGTTCGTATTGGCTTATAAATGTTGTGGATTGTTCATGAAGTTTTAATGGCCTGACAAACTTCGAATTGAATTGCACAGTGCGTGTGCAGATTTCAACAAAGGTCAAGACTCCAGTTAACCAACGCCGAGTATGGAATGGGAAAAGGTGTAGATTGCCTCCGAAACAGGAGACGAATGGGAAGGAAAGGATGTCAATGTGGAAGTGGAAGGATCGAACTCCAATGGGCATGGAAAAGAGAAGGATAAGGAAGGGCACATAATGAAAATCATTGAAGGATTGCAAAGAGAGGCCCAGGCTCGCCGAGCTGATAGCCGAAAGCTCATGAAAGTCAGGGATCGGCAGGGTGAATTCTACTTAAAATTGTTGAAGAGCCTGGAAATAATAGAGAGGAAACTTGAGAAGGGAAAAGACTCAAGTAAGACAGAGAGTCGCAGAACCCCTGGGAGAAGAAGGAGGTCAAGAAGCATCAGGACTCCTGAGAGGAGAAGGAGGTCAAGGAGTGGTAGCCGACATCTTAGTCGCTCCCAAAGACATTCTAGCAAGGAAACACGCAGCAATTCAAGCTCATCCCCTACTAGAAAACATCGGAAATCTAGAAGGGATGAATTGAAAGGGGAAATCAATAAGATTATACCGCCTACATTCGATGGTGAACATAAGAAGGAAGAAGATGTCGAAACATGGTTGCTGGGTATGAAGAAATACTTCCAACTGCAGAATTATTCTGCCCATGCAGAAGGAAGAATTGCAATGTACCAGCTGAAAGGAAAAGCAT
>ML854431.1:0-13105 GCA_009831015.1 Picea engelmannii | reverse complement strand
AGAGAGAAAGGAATCACGTGGAAGGAGTTTAAGAGGTATTTTGAGAATAAATACCGGACCAAAAGATACTATGATAGAAAGATGAAGGAGTTCTTCAAACTCGAGTTGGGCAGTATGACCATTGATGAGTATGAACAAAGTTTTCTAGAACTACTGAAGTATGTGCCATTCATTAAAGATGAGTCTGTCAAAATTCAGAGGTATCTGAGTGGACTGCCACCTTCCATTGGTGACAAGATTCAATATGATGATCCTAAGACTATGGAAGAAACAATAAGAAGGGTGAAATGATTATACGAACAACAAAGAGAAAAGCCTACCTTTCGGAAGGCTTGGGATTACCAGAAGAGGTTTAAGAAAGAACAGAGGCAGAAGGGAAACATGTCTCCCTTTTTCAAGAACAACCCTTGGGGACAGTCATCTTTTAGAGAGCCCGGGAAAGTTGAAGGGAGTGAGCAGATGCCAAGGCCTCCACCCATGGAGTGTTGGGACTGTAAAGGGAATCATAGGTACAAAGACTGCCCCCACAGAAAAGACAAAGCAAGAACTGTCCATACTGTTCAACAAGCTGAAACAGTGGAGGATATGGGCATCAGAATGCCGAGGATCTATGCAGCCCTAGAAAAAAAACAAGTAGAATTTCAATCGCACGTGATTGAAGTGGAAGGTACGATCAACAACCAACCACTTGTTATTTTAATTGATTCAGGGGCTAGCCATAGTTATATAAATCCTAGAGTGGTGGACAGTTTGCATCTAACGAGAAGCAAACATGAGAAGTCTTGGTTAGTGCAGTTGGCCACAAGGAGCAAGAGGAAGGTCACTGAATTGGTTAAGTCCTGTTCAGTGGACATGAAAGGAATGAGCACTAAGGCTGAATTGAACATTTTGCCTTTAGGCTCATATGATTTCTTAATTGGGATGGACTGGTTGGACCAGCACAATGCCCTTCTAGACTGTCGTAACAAGAGGTTTACCTGCCTGAACGAAGAGGGAAATCAAGTAACAGTCCAAGGAATTTCCAGAACCGTGGCTGTTAGGGAAATCTTAGCCATGCAGCTGAAGAAATGTTACCGGAAGGGCTGTCAATTATTTGTAGCTCAGGTGGAAGAAGCATCTCGAGATGTAGTCTTGAATCTAGAAGACCACGAGGTACTCAAAGAATTCAAGGACGTATTTTAGGAGGTACCTGGACTACCTCCGAAGAGGGACATCGATTTTTCTATAAATTTGATGCCTGGAGAAGCTCCAGTTTCGAAGGCTCCTTTTAGAATGAGTACGCCAGAGCTGAAAGAGTTGCAATTGCAGCTCGAAGAGATACTAAAGAAGCGATACATTTGCCCCAGTGTGTCACCATGGGTTGCCTCGGTCCTATTCGTGAAGAAGAAAGATGGGACGCTGAGACTGTGCATTGATTTTTGGCAGTTGAATTAGGTCACTGTCAAGAACAAGTATCCTCTGCTAAGGATTGATGATCTTTTTGATCAGTTGAAGGATGCGAAAATATTTTCGAAAATAGATCCATGATCAAGATATCACCAAATGAGAATAAATGATGAGGACATCAGCAAGACCACCTTTAGAATAAGGTACGGTCATTATGAGTTCACGGTGGTGTCGTTTGGGCTGTCCAACGCGCCTGTTGTTTTCATGTGCTTAATGAATGGAGTGTTCAGAGATTATTTGGACAAGTTTGTCAGTCTTCCTGGATGATATCTTGGTGTATTCCAAGATAGAGGAAGAACATGAGCAACACCTGAGAATGGTGTTGCAGGTGTTGAGAGAACACCAGTTGTACGCAAAACTGAGCAAGTGCTCATTTTATCAAAGGAAGATTCATTACTTGGGGCACATTATATCTGAAGAAGGGATCGATGTGGATCTTGAAAAGGTAGAGGCCATTCGAGAATGGACATCGCCAAGGAATGTGGCAAAAGTTAAATCTTTTATGGGTCTAGCAAGCTGCTATAGGAGGTTTATAACCGAATTCTCAAAGATAGCTCATTCTATCACTTCCTTACAAAGGAAAGAGAAGAAGTTCCAGTGGACTGAAGAATGTGAGAGCAGCTTCCAGCGATTGAAGTAGCTACTAACCAGTGCTCCAATCCTGAAGCTTGCAGATCCAAATAAGGATTACGTAGTGTGCACACATGTGTGTAAGGAGGGGCTGGGAGGAGTTCTCAGCCAAGAGGGATTTGTAGTTTGTTATGAGTTCCGAAAGTTGAAGGAGCATGAGAAGAATTATGCCACTCACGATTTAGAGCTGGCAACAATCGTCCATGCATTGAGGAAATGGAGACATTACCTCATGGGAAGGAGATTCGAATTAAGAACAAACCACAACGGTTTGAAGTATTTATTTGATAAGTCGACTTTAAATGCTAGGCAAACCAGATGGCTGGAGTCTCTGTGTGAATATGACTTTGATATCAAGCATATCAAAGGGAAAGAAAATAAGGTGGCTGATGCACTCAGCAGAAAAGTGCACGAATTACTTGCTACAACCATTAGCATGTACATGACTGAGATGAAAGACAGAATTTTGGAAGCTGCAAATACGGATTTGTAGTACAGAGGAGTTGTAGCAAAGCTACAGCAGCGTGAGAGACCATAGACCAAGGAAAGTTACACTTTGGGAACTGATGGTTTACTTCTATATAAAAATAGAGTGTATGTACCCAATGTCCAAGAATTGAAGTTGACAATTCTAAAGGAGATGCATAACGTGGCTTATGCTGGACATCCTGGATATCAGAAGACTGTGGCAGCAGTCAAAAGCCATTATTTTTGGTCGGGTTTTAAGAAAGAAATCGCTGAATACATCGCCATATGTATGGAGTGCCAAAAGGTTAAGGCTGAGCATAGGCACCCAACAGGGTTGTTGTAGCCTTTACCCATTCCTGAGTGGAAATGGGACGTGTTGACAATGGATTTTATCACCGGACTACCTAGAACAAGCAAGCAACATGATTCAATCATGGTGGTGGTGGACAAGCTTACTAAAGCTGCCCATTTTATTCCACTGAAAACCACCCACAGGGTATCATATGTTGCTAATATCTTCTTAAAAGAAGTTGCACGCTTGCATGGAATTCCTAAGACAATTGTGTCTGATAGGGACCCGAAATTCCCCTTGAATTTCTGGAAAGGACTGTTTAAGGGATTCAGAACGAATCTGAACTTTAGTATGGCGTATCATCCTGAGTCCGATGGTCAGACAGAGAGGGTGAATAGAGTAATAGAAGACATACTGAGAATGTATGTGATGGATAAACCATCAAGGTGGGAAGACTACCTGCATTTGGTAGAATTTGCCTACAATAATGGGTATCATGCATCGTTGAAGATGAGCCCATTCGAAGCACTTTATGGAAGAAAGTGCAACAATCCAGTGAGCTGGGATAATCCAGCTGACAAAGCAATATTTGGGCCTGAATTGCTCAAAGAGATGGAAGACCAAATGATAAGAATTAAACAGAATCTAAAAGCTGCCCAGGACAGGCAAAAAAGTTACGCTGATAGTAACAAAACCCATAGAGAATTCAAAGTGGGTGACCATGTTTTCCTTAAAGTGAAAACTAACAGGAGTTCCCTGAAGATGGGAAGTTGCGCCAAGTTGGCAGCAAGATTTTGTGGGCCATTTGAGATTCTGGAAAGGATTGGGCCAGTTGCATACATGCTTGCATTACCTGCATCTATGACTATACATAATGTGTTTCATGTTTCACTGCTTAAGAAATATGTACCTGATGATAATCATGTTATCGATTGGAATGTGATTCAGGTGGAACCAGAAGGTGTCCTACAAGTGCATCATGTGCGCATATTGGACAGGAAAAGTAACAGCTCCGGAATCGAGCCATAGAGCTTGTAAAGGTCCAGTGGACCTGGTACGGTCCTGAGGACGTGACATGGGAGCATGAAGAGGTTATGCAGGCAAAGTACCCACATCTTTTTGAAAATTTTGAAAGGCTTGCAGAGACAGTGTAAGTGGCACTGAGGACAGTGCAGAAATAAGGGGAGGGGGATTGTAGTGTCCCCAAGGCCGAGCCCTGTCGTAAATTATGTTTTGAAAGGAATTGTAATTATGTTTTATAGGCTGGTGAGCCAAGTTTTTATACGCTGGAGGCTTATGTGTTTGTTAGGCCAGGGAGCCTAAGTGTTGAAGGCCAGGAGCATGTTGTTGTATATGTAATCATGCAGAACAATTAATAAAATATAAACACCACCATGTGCAGACCGACCATGATGAATGAGTGAAGGGGGACTAAGCATCCATAGAGTGGGCAAGGAATTAGGGGTTGGAAGGTGGGAAAAAGGGGCTAAGTGTTTAGCCTAGGGGGCTTAAGCTTGGGAATAATATTTTATTATTATTCCAAAAGAACATGTGTCATTTATGTTTTATCCTAAGTTCCTAACCATAAGGAAGGTAATGCATGCTGAGGAATGCATGTAGTTTCCAGGGCGATAAGTGTCAGCCCCGACCCATGTAAATAAAATAGCCAAAATGAGCCGCGAGAGGGGGTTCTCCTCCATTCCACCCCGACGGCCTGAGTGCTTACGGCCTTTGAGCAGTACGACGGATCCAACCTCTGCAGAAAACCTCGTACGCATTCTAAACTGAAAAACCCGTGTTCGTCTGGAGAATCCGTGTGCATCCACTGCCGAGACCAAGCCTGTGCATGGAGTCCCTATCCCGAAGCCGTGACCGTGAGACCATTCTGTGATTGTTGAACCAGTTGTGATTGAGCCTATGTCTATTTTTCCTGTGGGATTGTTGTGGCCACGCAGTACTGGACTGCATGTGGCTTGTTGGCCTATGAGCGATTCTCTCCAGGTGAGAGAGTGCGTAGAGGAAGGAGATGACTCTTGGAAGGAACCCTATAGCTGCCACAGAGCCCGGAGACTTCCGGTCCGGTCTATTGCTGTAACCCAAGGCAAGGGAGGTTAGCAGCCGAAGGACTGTCCAGGTGACAAAGAAGGTGTATACTCCTGGGGTGGAACAGGCATGTGGGGAATGAGGGTCTATGGGCAGTGAGTGTGAGTGGTTTCTGGGAGAGAATCCCTTCCTGTTGTTGTGTATTGTTTTCCCTATAACCTCAGCCTAGCCTAGGATTCCTTGCTTTGGGGTGGAGCTTAGTCCCAGCTCAGGGGTGACCCACTGCTGAGCTGATGAGCAGTGCGGTCTAAGGCTGGGAGGTTCGTGGAAGGCCTACACTTGGTTGGTGGAATCTACCACTTTTAAAAGATAAGTATCTGATTATTCTTTAATCATGTTTTGCATGACTGTATTGCTTATGTTATCATGAATTCTATTGTGTATATGAATTAATATTAAATGCTATTGATTGTTAATTATAGCAGTAAATAATATGTTTACTCTGAGCTTTAAATGTATTTCTTTGCTTAAATGCACGTGGATTATATAATGAATGTATGAGTTATGTACAAAGGGGTGTTATATTTTTCCTTTAAGAACGATTAAGCCTTGGTAGCATAAAAGGTGTGCTACAGTAGCAAACCAATATCCGAAATTTTTACCTAAGGTACTTCTTTATGTCTCCCCAGTTCTTTGAAAATTTCACAGTCTAAAAAGTCAGAGACAAGAAGTTATAGTGAAAATGCCAAACTGACCTTTTTGAAACTGATCTTAGGACCATTCTAAAACTCTAACTTCCATAGAGCATATCTTATAAATTTTATCGAACCAACATCTCAAATTTTTACCTCAGGTACTTTTGTATGTCTCCTCAGTTCTCTGAAAATTTCATAGTCCGAAAAGTCCTAAAAAAGAAGTTATAGTGAAAGCACCAAGCTAACATGTTTAAAACTAATTTCAGGAACATCTAGGAACCCTAACTTCCACATGGAATATCTCGGAAATTTTAGCGAACTAAGGTATGAGATTTTTACCACATGTACTTAGATATCTCGCCTCTGTCTCCTCAAAATTTCAAGATCTGAAACATCCTAGAAAATAAGTTATCGTGAAAATGCCAAGCTGGCCTGAAACTAATTTCACAACTCTTCCCTTTTGGAATGATATTCAATCTTTGTTCATCCACTTCTTCAAATGTTACTACATTTTTCACACACATACTTTCTTCTTTTATATTTTTTCATAACCCTTCATGAAGGGACATGTCCATTAATTAAATAATTAATTCATCTTTTCTCTATTTTCATTTTTCAAATACCATGGGAAAATACCCAAACCCGTGGGTTTGAAACCACCATTTCACCTTTTACTTTTTCACATGCACCCATGTTATGATATACTTGTAAACACACAGACACACACACACACACACACACACACACACACATATATATATAGAGAGAGAGAGATAGATGTATAGATATATCTTGGAAATGTTGTTGTTGATAATAATTCCAACAATCTTCCCCTTTTTCATTGATGGAAATCCTACAACGAAACACATAGTCTACTAGACATAGAAAAAAATCTCCCCCTATCTGCAACTATCCCCTTTTCTACAACTCTCTGCTTTTGACATCAATGGCAAAGGGATGCTCCCCCCGAGCTTGTGTTTTTCCTATAATCAACACTACTTTCCCAATCCACATTTGTATATGTTGTTAGAGTAAAATATTCACCTCTTGAGTACCACAAGCCAAAGTCTAAGGTACCCTTTAGATATTTGAATATTATTTTCACTGCGTGTACATGAGTTTCTTTTGGTGCAGCTTGAAATCGTGTAATCAATCCAACTGCTTGCATAATGTCCAGCCTTGATGTCGTCACATATAGTAGGCTATCAATCATTGAACTATACAAAGTTTGATTTTCTTCTATAGATTCATCATCTTTTCTCAATTTACAACTTGTGATCATGGGTGCGTTGACTGGTGCATAATCTTCCATTCTGAATTTCTTCAATCGTCGAATACTCAGTCAAAATTCTAGTCAACTGTTATGTTGGGTCAATCCTTGGTCAACCACTTCCAAGGAAATCATCAGTAAGTAAGAGGAACGTTGCATGACTATAAAACTGATGATACACAATGATATGAAGTCCTCAAACATCTAGTCAAGTGATTTCACGACCATCCATCAATCCAACCACAATCTATCCTGGTAGTTGGCACCGATCCACAATTATGTCTTTCACGTCTCTTATGTAAAGATCTAAAAGAATGATTACCATTCCTTCGATTTTTATGGAGGATGATGATAGGGAATGGATTTTTGTGTTGGAAAATCATAGGAAGTAGGCTCAAGTCAGGTTCACTTATATGAGTAGAACAACCCAGCATATTGGCAACAATGCCAACTGTAATAACATGCTCAAATTATGGCATGTGAGGAACATACAACACATCAATATGTTCGGCACAATCAACAATATGTTTCTCTTTTAGCAAAATAATATGAACTCTACTTGCAAAAAATAAAACTTCCCTGGTTGTAGCAAGGCCAGGTGTAGGTAGGGAGGCAACAACAACATCATATCCAAGACCTATCTTGATGAATGGAGACCTTTGACAATTGATGATATTATCTAAGGTTTCAATACTCTTTTCAAACTTCAAGCTTATATTGAATTTAATAGTTGTTTTCTCCAGTTCCTTTCTTAAGGAAACAATTTCATATTTAACATAGTTACCAATTTAACAAGAACTCTCCAGAGTTCTCGTTTTTTGGGGGGTCCAATTTTTTACCTCGTTTTTAAAAATGGTGCTACCGGTAGCACCCCCTCTCTGTTTTTAGGTGATTTTTGATATTTTAAATTTTTCGATCCATAATGTTTCCACATTATTTTTTTAAATGCTCATTTTTCATCTATTTTCATTTTTTTCTATATATATATTGTTTTTATTCGACTCATTTTTTAGTCTTTTTTCATGCTTCTTTCAATCTTAAAAATGTTTTTTACCATTTACTTTTTCGAAGTTACAATTTTTCATAGAATTTTGTCTCCTTAATTAATTTATTATTCTGTACTTTTTAAATATATTGAAAACATCATTTTTAACACATTGTTTACCTTTACTTCAATAAATTGAAAAAAATGTAGTTAAATAACACTACTTTTGAATATTTATCAAAAAAATACACATTTTATAGCCATATATCATAAAAAAAAACCTATACATTTTGGCACATATTCCTTAAAATAACATGTCAAATAAAGCATTTTTATGGACATAATTGAACAAAAAAAGTCTAAATTTTATAAAAAATGATCATTTTCTTTCATATTTTTATACATTTGAAGTAGAAAAATGACAACATTTAATAAAAATTTCCAATGTATAGTGATTCACATATAAATAAAACGAAAAAAGAAACAATAAAAAGATTTATCACAAAACAAAAAGAGATACATCTTTATTCTTATTTTCAAATATGAAAGTCAAATCATTACAGTTATAACTCATCAAAAATTTGCAAAATTGAGCATCATCTTCATGAAAGCCATCTTTAAACTAATCAACAATATCATATATCCCAAATTCATCATGTTCAACAGACACATCATCATCTTCTTCGACGTCATTTTGTGCTTCCATTTTGTCATTTTGTTCTTCCATTGGTTCTTTGATATCTGCAAGTTCTCCAAAGTGATCCTTTCCAATCATTCCTCCTAATGGTATTTGAGGTTCCTTTGACAATTTTTTCACCTTTGATTCACTAAAATCTCCTTTCCTCAAGCCAACTTCTTGCATTTCATCTGGAAGAGCTAGAATAACATTAATTCTTTGTTGAATAAAACTGCACTGTATTGGGTCACTTTCAATGGCTATGCAATTCCTTCCTTTTTGTAGGCAACATGCTAATGTTGTACCTAATCACCAAATACAAAATAAATAATGAAGTTAGATACTATAAAAAGACAAATTAAAAATAATCTAAGATTGAAGTATGATTTCATAAATATTAGATCATAATTCTTACCTAAACCCGAGAACAAATCCAAAACCCAATCTCCTTCATTTGAAAATTTTTCTATAAGATAATTAACTAATGCTTGTGGTTTTTTATAAACATTAACAATCTCTCCTTTCAGATCTTTTTCCTCATATATTAGCTTTCTAATCACAACATTGTATACCAATATACTACTATGAGTCTCTCCATCATTTGCATTGACAAGAATAGAATTATAAGAATCATCTTTTGTCCAGGTTGCAAGATGTATACTCTCAAAATCATGTTTAAATGATTCTTTCTTGAAGCTTTGAATATTTGGCTTGTGCCTGTAACATAAATAAGTGAAATTTCAATTAACTTGTAAATTAATAAAATTGTTTTATAATATTAATTGCTAAACATACACTTTCAATATCTTACCAAATAAATTGTCTCATTGTCTTTTCTTTCCCCTTGAAACTTGATTGTACTAATCCTTGTTGTGTGTCTGAATGAAATATTAGAAATCTCCAAAATGGTGATGTAGTAACTTCTATAAATCCCATAACCACTTTTCTGAAAGCTTGATAAGTATAAGGCTCAATATCATATTCAATGTTTAGGATATTATAACCATGAGGGATATCCACAATAACTAGGGAGTATTCTTTTTTAGGAACAATACTTGCAAGTTTTTCACAATCACCTAATATCACTTTATATTGAACAGTGTCGAGCCCATTCCAAATGTAGTGATCAAGGGTGTCATCAAGTTGAACATTTTGAACACGCCTCCTTTTTTCTCTTTCAAACTTAGCTTTTTCAATAAAACTTTTGAAAGTTTCAGGTACTCCATCTGCATTCTTCTTTGACATCTTTAATGAAACAAACAAACATATAGTTATATATCTATAACTATTAAAATATAAATAAATTTACTTACAAACAAATAATATGAATGTAATAAATCAACACACCTTTTTTAATGTAACAAAAAATTGTTTCAATATTGTTGAAGAGCTTGAATCTGGATAGTTGAGTTTAACATCATCCCAACTTTCTTCATTCAACATCTTGACCATTTCCTCTTGTATTTTAACTTGTGACTAAATAAAACAAAAATAATGTTAAACTGATATTAAACTGAAAATATTAATTATCTTGTCCTAACATAAATAAAAATAACTCAATAGACTTACTTTTTAAATTCATCACACATTTCTTCCATTGACAATTCTCCCGACCTAACACGTGATAATATACTTATGATAAGTTTATCATCCTTCACTCCTTGTATTGATCTCCAAGGTGTTATAGTCATATCATCATGAAGATTTTTTATGTCAGGACTTGTCTTACTTGTACCACATATGAATGGTTTAGCCTTCTTAACTCTCTGATTCTTTATATCAACATTTTCCCATAGGGTGAAGATCTCATCTATCAAATCCCATACCTATCCAGTTCTAAATCCCAATTGAAAATAGTTATCCACGGATCTAAATATATCACTTCCTTTGCAATATTTTTCTTTTGTATTTTCATCATCAAGTGGGAATCCTATTTCCATGCAACATTGATTCTGAAACTTAACATCAACATTTGATCTCTCCCCGTGGCATATTTCAGAAAATTCATTGTGGATAAATCTCACCCCTTGAATGAAGGTCATAGGCATGCTGTACTTATTGTCTGTGTTATGACCCCATGCCAATAACTTTGCTTCTGAATCTGTTAAACCGGCATAAATTATGCATTTGATTGTCTCAAAAAGAGGATTATTGAGATATTCTTGCATCAATTATCTTCTAGCCTCTGCATAATGATTTCCTCCAATCACATAATATTTGTAGTCAAAACATTTTGATCTATCAAATTCTTCCCTCGTAGGAACTTCCATTGGGTCAACAAGAACTAGGTAGTCAACCACATGTGCATATGGATTGTATCTAATCAATTCTTTCAAATTGTGAATATGCAAGTGATGTGGTTTTCTAATTTGATATTTTTCCTGCCCTTTTGTGGGTTTATAAAGTTGTTTCACATTGAACTTAAATGTGTGGCCATCATCAACTAAGTTTGTCATCCTCATTCTATTTCGAATGTCATTTTGTGTTGTTTTCATAATACCATCCTCTAAATTAGCACCTGGTGTTATTATTTCTCTGTTACCTTTAGAACTTTCACTATAATACTCCGAGCTAACAATGGCTTCTGGAACATTATCAACATTTGTTTTCTTCCTCTTATGATTTACATGTGTTTCATCTAAATCAACAATTTCTTCATAAACAATAAGAATAGACACATCATCAACCATTGGTCTTTTGTGTTTATCTTGTTTGATCTTTTTGCGAGAAGGAGTGATAGTTACCTCATTGGGATCAATCTCAACAAAACCTTCATTTGGAGTTTCCTCATTTTCAAATGTAACCCTTTTAGGATTTCTAGAATGAAGATTTTTCTTTCTTGTTTCATGTTCTTCTATGTCTACTCTTGCAGGTTCAACCTCCATTTCTTTTTGTTTATTTTTCCTTCCTTCTTGTGACTTTTCAATATGAAAAGTGTTCATGACATCCATGATATCATTCTCTATAGAGTAAATCCCCACTAACATATGTGAAATTCGTCTAAATTTTTTTTGTAAAAATAAAATATAACATTTTCATGTTAAATAAAATTAAAACATTAGCATGATACTAAAAATAATAAACGACACGAAAATAGAAATAAAAAACTTACATTGCCTTTCTCAATGTCATCAACAATGGATTCACATAATTCTAAAAAACATTCATTCTTGTTATAATTGCTCAATTTGAAACAATATCTAAACTTGATATAAGTTCTCCCTTGTTTGACAAGTGCATAAATAATATATGTGGTTGGCACCAAACATATATCTCGTAACAAGCCAAGTGTCTGATAATTTCCATGCACATGTTCTGATTCGACACAATACAAATATATATGATCCCCATTGTTTCCTTGCTTGTCTTTAAGAAACCAAGAATATTCTTGTTTGTTTTCACCTTCCACAGATTTCCACTCTCTAACATTCTTCATTGCCCTTGATAGCTCAGGTGTTAAGCTATCATTTTGTTGCCTAACATTCATGGAGGTTCCAGTTGCAATTTTTTATGCCATTATTGCAGGTCGTGGTCCAGATATATTGAGAGATAATCTATTTCCTGACATTTTCCTATATTAAGATAAAAAAATAAATTAGGCCTTTCACATTATACTCAACTAAAAAACATAACATTGATTATAAAAACTAATTGTTATATATATGTAAAAAAACTAAAATAGCTATAACATTGATTAGATATATATGTAATGTAACATATAACAATATTATTATATGTTACATAACTATAACATTATTATACGATATATAACATATACATATCGTATATGTTATATAACATATAACTATGTTATACAAGCATTTTCCGAGCCCCCACGACCGTAGCCCCCCCGTGGCTAAGGCACGGTCCCGATACGTATATGTTATATAGCATATAACATATAACATACCTAGGTTATATGTTATATAACCTATAACCTAGGTTATATATTGTAACATATGACCTAAAAAACCATAAAAAAAAAAAAAACTAGACAAGAAGTAAAAAAATTATATCTAAATTTAACTTTTTTTGCCTTTTTTTTTCAAAAAATCTTAAGGATTTTTTGAGAAAAATAGAAAACATCTATGTTTTTAAGAAAAAAGTAGAAAGCATGTTAGAATTTAACAAAAAACGAACCTCTAAAATGCTAAATTCTTCTCTTTGCTTGCTATATTCTCCTCTTTGCTTGCTAGATTCTCCTCGGATGTCTTCTCGATGTGTTAGCTTGCTCCAAATCCTAAAACAAATACTGCCCAAGATATAACACAATATAAAAAGATAAAAGAAGATTGTGTATATATAACACAGATAATATAAATTATTGTTAGTATAACCAATGTGGGATAAAAAAAATTTAGGTATATTGTCTACATATATACCTAAAATTATATGGATCATCAATATGTTTAATCAATGTGGGATAAATAGATAAACATTATAAATATTGTATTTAACATGTAAATAACAAAATAAAAGAGTAAAAATTGTTTTTAATTTTTAAGGGAAAATAATTGAAAAAAAATTGGGGGAAAAATTTGGAAGGTAAAATTTGAGGGGGAAATTTTGGAGGGAATATTTTTGGGTGGAATTTTAGGGG
>ML854430.1:17576-28896 GCA_009831015.1 Picea engelmannii | reverse complement strand
CTTGTGAGAATAGAGTTATTTGTGGATACTAGGTATGCATGTATTGGGGTTAACCCTTTCTTGTTTGGTTGTTATTTGGTTTGGTTACACCATGATTTCTTGTTGTCTTTGGATATAATTTGAAAGGGAACTCACCTCCCATATCTCCAAGGATCTGCCAATAATATAAAAGTGGATCCACCTCACTCACTGGATTTCACCCTATAGTGATAATTACATAGGCTTATTTATCTTTGTCTATCATCAATTCTATGGCTCTTGGTTCTTATACTCCCCAACTACGCCTCTTCAGCTTCTGTCAAAATCCATCCATCCCCAAGAGGACCAAAAGAAAAGGGGACAACCCTTAATGCAATAAACGGGGGGCCAACATAGGCACTTCATCCTCTATCAAACATTTCTCTCCCTTGCAAACTTCTCAGCGCATAACTAGAGCACAATTGGATGTCATGAGAGTGGCCACATACTTCCATTTCAATTTCTCTAAGGAATCTAAGGTTGAGATGGCCAGCATGGAGCAGGGCAATAAAAGAAAAAGACAGAAGATCTCCAAATAGAAGTTAAAGGTCGAGTTCAGATAATGGGTCCTAGATTCAAGCTACTCCAGAACTAAAGACACCAAAATTTTCAAATTTATTGAGCTCTACTCAATGAAAAAGGTATTGATATCACAAGTTACCTCACCTCTATCTTAGAAGATAAACTTCAAGTGGTCCTCTTCCATGGAAAAATCCCCTATGGCTTCACCATAGCAGTTGTCCTCCTGAGTCTTAAAGAGTTGAGAGGGAGGTCTCACACTAAACTGAGATCTTCACGGAAGAAAAGGTCACCATTCCACCATCATCAAACTATTTCACCAGAAAATCTCATTCCAAAATATCATCCAAGCTTAACTAACATTTAATATAATTATTATTTATTATAAATATTATATTTTTTAAATTAACATATACACAAACATACATGTTAATATCTTTATATAGGTTAACCATAGTTAATTTTAAATACAACAATTTTAATAAAAATAATAACACAATTCACTTAACTTAAGTGGTTCTCAACCAAACTTGAAGCTATCCCATCCACCTCTTGCCCCCTTAGAAGGTATCCCATCTACCTCTTGTCCCCTTAGAAGCTATCCCATGGACCTCTTGTTTCTTGTTTCCCTTAGAGTTAGGCCTTTTAGTTTAAGAATTAATTATTAATTCTAATATTCTTCTTACCAAATTTTAAATTTGCCTTCAACATATTTAACTCCTCACGGTTTCTCAATGAGATATATATATATAATCTTAGCTTTAATAATCAATGGAGACTCTCTTGATCTAATGAATCATTATATAAAATATAATATTTTTACATGTTGACTTTTATTTACTCATCTAAAATAATTTGAGAGAATCACCTGAGTACTGTGTGGCTTTTAATGATCTAAGTTCGAACCATCTAACTCGTTCCTACGTTGCAAAAGAGACGAGTAATTTTCAAAACAAATCACAATCTTGGAAAGCCGTGGGCGGATTCCTCGAAGAAAAAAATAGGCTTCACAATCTTGGAAAGCCGTGGGCGGATTCTTGTAAATAGGCTTCAYGTCCATACAGAACCGTTAAGAGGCACGTTGACGGCAGGKAGTATAACAGAGATTGGCCGACACTAACACAGAGAATATGTAGCCAGTTAAGGCCGAGCACATTGGATTGCAGAGGCAGATTGAATATTTTCACAAATCCAAGGCGGAACTGATCGATTTGCTTGGCCGATAGGGACACTTCCTACTGATATTAGTCGATTTCACCGCCTGCCAGCGGATATTAGGGTAGGGTTGGGACCTCGATCATTCCAACCTGTTAACGTGCATGTCAACATTAATGGGCAACGTTCAGAGGTTCTGACATCGATTCCTTCAACCATAGATTGTCAACAACACGATTGCCTATCCATTAAACAAAGGCTTACATTATTTTCCTACAGCCTGGATTTTGTCAATTGCTTTTGTTTATTGATTGTAGATTAGGTTTAGTTCATTTATGTCATAAAGTAGTTGCCAGAGAGGTAATACTGCAAGTTCTATCATAAAAATTCTTAGATGTCATGCGCTGCACCAGAGGATTTTCATAGAATACAATGGGGTGAGGAATTTTATTACTGTGACTTGGTTGTGGATTTTCATAGAATACAATGGAGTGAGAAATTTTATTACTGTGACTTAGTTGTCTCGTATAGCAGGAAAGTTTTGTTTGTCTCTATGTTTTCACTCCATAGGATAGAGTTTCGTCTTGAAATGGAACGATCATATGCAAGTATATTATATTGCATTGCTCATTATTAGATATTATATTGCATTGCTCATTATTAGATCGATGTGGTTTGAATTTTTTAAATTATATTCTATCCTATCTAATAGCTTATTAGATATATATTATACTATCAGATATATTATACTGAATCTAATAGTTATAGATTTACACATTAATGTAGAGAATATTATAAGAATGTTTTAATAATAATAATAATAATTTAATTTTAAAGTTATATCAAAGTCATTAAATTAATATATGAATTTTTTTTGTTTGTAGGACAAAAAAAACTTCTATCTTTTATTTTCTTTACTCAACTTGGCAGATAATGCTCTTAGTCTCTTGCCTGAGTTTTTATAAAATTTAATCTTCAGTTATTTTCCAAATCTTATTTTAATATAACCTAATATTAAGTTTTGGCAATAAGATTCAGGAATAAAAGTGCAGCGTAAAGAGCATTGTCTACATAAGCTCTCCAACGTGGATAGTTGGACAAGTTTATATATCGAAGGATGAAGTGAGTATCTCAAATTTTGAAATAATTGCTTTTGGGTCTTTGAGAAGGAAGTTATACCAAGTGCACTGAAGAGAAATGTGAATGCACAGAGGATGAGACTAGGACGGGCTCTCTCAAATCTGCACAAGATGTAATTCTCCATAGGACTTCTAAGAGTAAACTCATCGTTTATTGCTGTTTTTGTCCCTTTAGGGTAATTGATGCTTAACAGTAGGATAGTTTCCAGCACAGAATTGGTGTAGCTTGCATTACTTGTCATCAAAGAAGTTACATAAGCTGCAAATGGCGTGGACGCAGTTCAAACCAGGATCTTCTTTGTAGATGTCTGAAAACATTTTTATACTGTTTAGAGTTGATCATTGTATACCAGAAAATGCACCAGGAGGTGGTGCGCTGATTAGTTTTGACCACTCACAACCAGCGGATCTTCAACATTCATAACGTCTCGATCCTATAAGGTTGGGTGACGAAGGTTTGGATGGCTACCCCTCCCTTTAATGGTTTCTGCTTAAAATTAAACTTTGTATTGAAATAGAGATAGTTATTGAATATTATAATTACATATATAAAATTTGTATTAAGATAGAGATATTTATTGATTAGCATAATCATATTAGCAAGGGTGGTTGATATACACAAATCAGTTTTATCAGTTTCCAAAATTGAAAAATGGTAAAAGTGGTTGATATACACATATCACTTTCATTAGTTTGGAAAAACGGAAAAATAAACTGAAAAATGGTAAAAGTGGTTGATATACAAAGATCAGTTTCATGAGTTCTTTGAAGGTATACATATGCTACCCCCTGATTTGAACATGTGACCTCTTAAGAGGAAACACATGTTCTTAACCATTAAACCCACTCATGCTGTATAAATATAATTGTATGAATAAATATATTATATAAATATAATTGTTATTAATATATGATAGCATCATCATTATATTATTAATATATCACATACATATATATGTTTATTATTATAGATATATAATAATTTATTTTTTATTTATGTTTAAATATAAAAAATATAAATTCAAAGTATTTATAAATTCAAAATATTTATAAATTCAAAATATGAATACAAAATATATAGAGATGCACATTAAAGAGTTATGAATTAAATTTTAAATATATTTAATTATGAAATATATATGAAATGGATAACTATGGTAGATTATTGATGGTTATGTAGATCAGGGTTGACCATGTTCACTATGGTTGACTTTGGTTGGTCAAGGTTGACTATGGTTGTCCATGATTGACCAAGACTATGGTCGACCATGGTTGATTGTGGTTGACCTTCAATGGCCATGGTTGACTATGATTGACCATGATTGTCAGCATGGTTGTCAATGACCATGGTTGAATATGGTGGACCATGGGTGAACATGACAATGGTTGATCATGATCGTGAGACTGGTTAACCATGGTTCAACATGGCTGACCATGGGTGAACATGGTCATGGTTGAATATGGTTGACATTGAGCATGGTTGAATATGGTAGACCATGTCATTGAATATGGTTGACAATGTCTATGGATGACTATAGTTGACCACAACCATGGTTGATCATGGTTGTCTATGGTTGACTATGGCTATTCATGGTTGACTATGGTTGACCATGATTAAGTAAGGTTGATTGCGACCTTGGTTTACTATGGTAGACCATGACCATGTAAATATGTCGAGCTGCCTATGGTTGAGCATGGTGATTATGTATAACCATGGTTTAGCATGGTAAATTCACATTATGATGTTAATCATGGTTGACTTATGTCAAAATGCTACATTTTGAAGTGTTGAACATGACCATGGTTAAGTATGTTTAACCATGGTTGACTATGGTTGAACATGACTCTGGTTAACCTTGGATGACCATGACCATGGTTGAACATTGATTGTGGTTGACCTTGGATGACCATGACCATGGTTGTCTATCATTGACCATGACTGTGAGCATGGTTGACTATGACCATGATTGACTTTGGTTGACCATGGGTGAACATGACCATGGTTGAGTATAGTTGACATTGATTGACTATGGTTGACCATGACCATGAGCATGGTTGACCATGGATGACTATGGTTAACCATGGTTAAATATGGATTACCATGGGTGAACATGGCCATGGTTGACGTTGACATGGTTGAATATGGTTGACTATGGTTGACCACGACCATGGTTGAATGTGGTTCACCATGGTTCTATACGATAGACTATAGTTAACTATAGCTAACCATGGTTGTCTATGGTTGACCATGATTGATGATAGTTTACCATAGTTAACCATGTCTATGGTTGACTACGACCTTGGTTGATTATGGTAGACTATGACCATGATCATGACCATGGTTCATTATATTTAACCATGGATGACAGTGGTTGACCATGACCTTCATTGAAGAAGACCATCTCCATGGTTGACCATGGTTAACCTTCACCATGGTTGACTATGATTGACCATGGTTGTCCTTGACCCTATTTTGACCTTAGTTCATTATGTCAAGTTGCCTTCGGTTGAGCATGCTAATTGTGTATATCAATGGTTGACCATGGTAAAGTCACATTGCGATGTTCATCATGGTTGAGTTATGTCAAATTGTTGCATTCTCAAATGTTGACCATGACCATGGTTGAACATGAACAAGAGGATGACGACGGTTGACCATGAACATGGTTGACTATGATCGACCATGGTTGTCCTTTCCCATTGTTTGACTTGGGTTTGACCACATTTGACCATGGTTGACTATATGGTTTCCCATGAAAGGCTATAGCTAACTATGGTTGACCATGGTTGAGAACAATTGATAATGGTGACCATGTTTCCCATGTTGACCATGGTTGAGTATGGTTTCCTAAGGTTACCTATGGTTGACCATGGTTGAGTATGGTTTCCCAAGCTAGACCATGGTCTACTATGGAGGACCATGTTAACCATGGGTGACTATGGTTGATCGTGGTTGACTATGTTTAACTATAGTTGATTTTGGTTGATCATGGGTGACCATGTTTACTATGATTGACAATGTTTGACCATGTATGACCACAGTTGACCATGGTTGATTATGCTTGCCTATGAAAGGGTATAGTCTGGCCATGGATGAACATGTCAATGGTTGACTATGGTTGACCATGACCGTGAGTATTGTTGACCATGTATGACTATGGTTGAATAGTAGACCTCAGTTTAATATGGAAAACCATGTTGACCATGGGTGAATATGATTGATCATGGTCGACTATGTATTACCATGGTTGACCATGTTTGACTATGGTTGACCATGGTTCGCTATGTTTGAACATGGCTAACCATGGTTGAATATAGTTTACTATGGTTGGATTGCATCACAATGTGATGTTCGTGAAGGTTTATGTTTGATTATGACATCACAATATGTTTGTAACATTATGACATTAGGTTATGTTTGTCGCATTGCAATGACGGGTTTTGTTCGACACATTGTGACATATGGTTATGTTCATCACATTGCGACATCGGGTTATGGTCATCACCTTGAAACATCAATTTTTGTTTGTCACATTAGGACATCAGGTTATGATCATCACATTGAAATGTTGGGTTTTGTTCATCACATTATGACGTCAGGTTATGTTCATCACATTGTAATGTCAGGATATGTTCATCACACTATAATAGCAGGTAATGTTCATCACATTGCAATTTAGAGATATGTTCATCTTCTTCCAATGTTGGGTTATATTCTTCACATTGCGACGTTGGGATATGTACGTCACATTGCAAAATTAGTTTATGTTCATCACATTGCAACATTAGTCTATGTTTGTCACATTTGGGTTTTGAGTTATGTTGGATTGCATCACAATATGATGTTGGTGAAGGGTTATGTTCCAATGTCACGTCGGGATATGTTCATCGCATTGCAATGTTAGGTTATGTTCATCACATTGCAATGTAGAGTTTTGTTTGACACATTGCAACATTAGTTTATGTTCGTCACATTGTGATGTCGAGTTATGTTCCATGAATCATAATGTATACAATGCACCATGATACACACTATAACAATTAAACATCTATATATAATTTTTTTATTATGTTAAGATTGTCCTATTAAAATTCTTGACATTTTTAGAATCATTCAAATTGGTTTGTAAATCAACTAAATTATAGTACTTTGAAACAATTTTTTATTCAATTTAACAATTATGTAAAGTTTAAACAAGAAAATGGATAAAAATGGTGTTAACATTTATTTGAATTATAAAAATTACATCAATTTTTAAGTTATATATATATATATATATGGTGTGGGTGAGATCCACTCATTTGGGGTAACTCCATTCCTTGTACATTTTGCAATTTATTTTCTTATATTAGTGCTAGTTGTATTGCCTTGTTAATGTCAATGAACCTTTCATAAATTTTAATTATAAAAAATGACATTGACTATTGTGTGTGTATATATATTCTATGAGGGAACAATTGCAAAACAATTGTACAAAGTCTATTTAATTTATTTAAGTGTATGCTTAAAAATAGGAAAAAATAGGAAGTATTCAATATGCATTTAAATGTGTTACTAATTGTTTTATAAAAAAGTTCATATGATATTTTCATATTTAAAAAAATTGATCTTAAAAAATCTCTTAATGAAATTTAACAAATATATTAAGAAATTCTCTTTTCAAATTAAAGAAGACATTTTTTTCAAAATTTAGAAAATGATCTTAAACAAAATCTTTATTCAACTTTAATAAATTGATTAAAAAACAAATCCTATATTTATATGTTACATCCATGACACACTCAAAACCAATTTACATCAACACTAAGCATTTCACAAATATGTTGTAGTTGCAAGAGTGATACATTCATCTTTGACAAAAAATAAAACTTATTATCAAAGATGTGACATTTGATATAAAGCCCAACTAGTCCAACTAAAATTTGAAAATACTTTACCCGTATACATACTTTACCCCTCTTTGTATTTGAACTTGTGACCTCTTAGGAAAAACACATGTTCTTAACCATTAAGCCCACTTAGACTCTATAACATCAAAATTATAAGAAACAAAACATACATTAATGAATTTTCAATCATGTTTATAATAAATGAAACATACAGAAAAAATAAAACAATTTTTCTAATATTCATAATCTAATAAGGTACAAGAGTATTAATCGTCTAAATTTGAAAATTGTGTTCTATTAACATTTCCGAAAATTTGAGAGGTTAATTCTTTTTTCTTATAATTTTTAAAATAAAATTACTTAAACTATCACTAAGTGATTAACTATCCAAACAACCTAAGAAATTCAAAGTATCGAACAACATAGCCTCAAGTGTTAAGACATTGATCCTATCAAAGTGTTATTTAAGTTGCTAATCAACTAATAATATTTCAAACAATATAATATTATTTAGCAAAGAAACGAAGCATAATGATAAGAAATGAATCATAGTTAACAAGTATAAGCTGCTATGCAACAAGTCCTTGCTGTCGTTTTAAAAAAATGATAATTAATAATGATTAAAGATGCCTTTATTCCAAATATAAAAGTGTATATACCTACAAAGTATTATCTAGAAAGTATTATGAATTAGTCAACCAAAACTATATGTTCTATTGTTTTATCTAAAGGTAACATCGTACATGGATGATTCTCAAATTCAACAGTGCGACCATTCGACTGTGAATGAGGCCACATCATAAGCACTAAATAAAGTCTATATTTGTAACTACAAAGATATATTAAAAAATACAAAGATAAAAGATAGAACATGTTATGGAAGTACACGATCGAAGGCTGTGAAGAAAAATAGACTACATTGAAAAGAAAATGATGATGTATTACCAAATGCAACATGCACGCGTAGACACTAACAATTTGGTAGTTCTTTATGTAATTGATATATGCAATAGCCTAACAAAAGAAAGCATGAATATCCTCAAAGATATCATTGCAGGGGAATTTGAGTCAAAGTTTTTTCCAAGTCATGTGCTCACGTCAATGCAAAGTGCGTAAAGCATTTGAAATAATGGAGGAACAAAATGTAATCTTTTCTTTAATCATTGTATGCAACAAACCATCAAACATAAAAGAAGGAAAGAAAATTAATGAAGAGATCATTGCAAAGGGACTTTAGTGAAATGAAATTGATGGAAAATTAATTCGCCTTGAAAAATTCCATGATATACGAACAACTAATGCGTGATAGTGTTGTCCTAAGGACTAACTTGTGGACAAAATAATTCTACTCATGGTGTGTGGTAATATAACTATTAAAGGTTGGCACCTAGCCTAGGAATTAGGTATACATCTTAATTTCAACGTCATGTGTCTCATGGGATGAAGTATACATGTTAAAATCGACAGACATACCTAGGATCGTTGACATACATACCTAGGATCGATCCGAACTAGGTATTTTGAAGGAGAGACTCCTTTGTGTTAAAGGCATTGCTGGAGAATAACATTCCTTGCTTATGTACTCGAACATCTAATCTATTAAAGGAAGGCAGGAATGTGCAATTGTGAGACTTTGTCATTTCTACAAGTAAAGTCAAGCTTGGATTGTGAGACTTTGTCATTTCTGGAAGTAAAGTCAAGCTTGGATACTTTTACAGGTTTAGATTTACTTTGATTTTGACATATCGATTAACTTCCTATCTTCTTCACACTTTTTGGTTTGCATGCATTTCCCACTTCTTCAATTGACACTCATATTTTCCACGTCTTCACCAACAAGGAAGTGCAGAAAGCAAGCAGCCAGAAAGAAGAAAAAATAAAATTCAACAACAAATTATAGAAGCAGTCACTTCCCTTCACCCAAGGCCATTGCTCCCCTTCACCCAAGCATGGCCTAGCAAGCCTTCACAATTGTTATCAGGTAAATCCCGGTATCATTTATTCTTTCACTAATTTTATACCATTTTTATTTGTTCTATATGTGCTCAAGTCATAGGTCTTTTGCAGCCCATATTTAGTCATGCCCACTCCAATTTGCTCTCACGGTTCCCTAAAAACATGTCATACATTAGATATACCTGAAGTAGGTAGCAAAGTATGAAATATCCATGCTATTAGAGTTTTCTATTGATGAAGATTAAAATCACATCCTAAAAGTCAATCAGAGGTTACAAAGACTTTTGATAGTTCTGTACTAATTCATGCAGATTTTAACCTTGTACAATATTTACTGCAAATAGACTTTCAGGAAAAGAATAGAAAAGACACAATGGAAAATACAAACATTACACGGAGATTTTTCCCTTGGAAACCCAAACCGGGAAAACCAACATATTCTATATTCATTCATCATGATACATTGTTTATAATACAATATACACATAGGAGCCAACGACATCCAAAACCCTAACCCAATGACCTGGATTAGTCAACAACCCTAATTCTTTAACCGGAAATAGAAAATCATCGGAAAAAAACCATGTGCCGAAAAACCACCTAAATATGTGACACTACTACTCATGCAAAGAATATAACACATACCCAACATTCTCCCACTTGTTGTTTTCTTTGCATACATGGGGTTATAGGGTTACATAGTAAAAAATCTAGGGCAACAATGCCCATGGATCCTCTACACCAAGAGAAATTCTCAGTGCTCACAGATTTTATTAATGAGTCTGCAACATTTTTCAAAGTGTCCACCTTCATCAACGATACTTTATTTTCTTCAATCATGTCTCTCACAAAGTGATATTGAATATCAATATGCTTTGTCTTTGAATGATAAGTCGGGTTCTTCATTAGAAAATTTTCACTTTGACTATCACACTCTATCCTTACATCTTGTTGTAACAACCCAATACCTGAACACAATCTTTGTAACCATACTGCTTCCTTACTTTCATGAGTGGCTGCCATGTATTCAAATTTTGTAGTTGAAAGTGCCACTACAACTTGTTTTTTTCTCATCCAACTTATTGCTCCTCTAAATAGGTTAAACACATACCCACTTGTAGATATCCTACGATCCACATATCCATCCCAGTCTGCATCCACAAATCCATGTATATCCACCACTTTGTCTAATCTCAGTCTTCCTTCATAACACAATCCATAGCTAGCAGTGCCATGCAAATACCTGAAAACCCTTTTTACTGTTGTCCAATGATCCTTCCCTGGTTTTGACATATACTTGCTCAAAACTCCCACTACATGTGCAATCTCCAGTCTAGTACAGACCATTGCATACATCAAACTACCAACCGCACTCGCATATGGAACACGGGACATGTCCTCCTCCTTTTGATGTGTCTTGGAACATTGATCCGTAGATAACTTTACACCAACAAGAATAGGAACCTTGATCGGTTTACATTCCTTCATATTAAACCTCTGCAATATTGTCTCGACATATTTTCTCTGATTTAACCAAAGTTTCCTCTTTTTCTGATCTCTTTTAATTTCCATGCCCAAAATTAAATTTGAAGCATCGAGATCCTTCATGTTAAATTTAGAGGACAACTGAGTTTTCACATCCT
>ML854429.1:11005-28942 GCA_009831015.1 Picea engelmannii | reverse complement strand
CTTGGTTTTAATAGTTTATTTTGAGGTTACTCTAATATTACTCATCTCTTGCATGTTGAATGATGCCATGTACTAATTCCAAAGGGAGGTTATACTCAACATCCTCACAATGAGATCTACAACTAAGGACGATGGAACAACAACAACAACAACAACAACAACAACAACAACAACAACAACAACAACAACAACAATTGTCGCAGCAAGGGGAAGCAATGGAAAGAATTGTACTCAAGTGACTAAAGAGGAATTTTGAACCCTATAATGATCAAATGTCCCAATTTACAAGCCAATCATTATGGTGGGAGAGGTGCACAATAGCTGAAATCTACAATGACCCACTAGCGCTAAAATACAAATCCAAAATGTCACTGCCATCTTTGTTCTCTTATCATTATGAAGGGGATAAGGAAAAAAAATTGTAAATGAAAGGTCATAGCGGAAGGTGGAAGGCCAAGAGTCACATTGAACTCTAATAAATACGGGGATTGTATCCAAGAAAGGGGATTTTTCTCTCTTCAATCATTGTACATTTTTTGAACTATTTTGAGAATATGATAACTAAATTTGAAGAGCTTTCCTTGAAACTTTCATTTACTATTACTAAAACATTTAATGAGGAGAATCCACTTTGGTCAAGCTATTTTCTAGAGAGATTTGATTCTCGTGTTGGACGTGTTATCACACAGATTGTAGCTTGGGAAAAGCCCAACCCAAACCACAAAGGTGTGACAATTATGGGAGTATTTGCCCACTTTCACTTTAGATAAACACTCCCCTCACTTTAGTGATGATGAAATCACCACAAGGGGGGAATCCTGGGTGACCTTAGGGTTATTTGGATGGAAAGTGATAATATATGAAAGGTTCCCCTATAGGTCAAGGTCAAGAGTAGAGATGAGGCTTAAGAAAGTGTCCCGTGAGAAGGTAATTGGTTGCAAAAGGTGAAGTACATGCAAAACAATATTAACCCTACCCGAAACAAGACAATATATAGCAAATGAAGGCTAAAAAAAAAGGGGGATTCAACAAGAAACCTTTCTGTCCCAAATTGAAGTAGTATGGAAATATATGTATCAACAATGAATGATAATAAGAGCTACAAATTTAACCACCAAAATAAAGGACAAGATGTTGGAAACAAAGCTAGTAATAACCAGATAAACTTCCAATGATTGAAGCAAGACTTTGATGGTGATTACAGGGTTGTTGGTTAGTGTTATCAACAATATTTGTAGCAACCTTATTTCTGTAGCAAAAAATTGCTACAACGACAAATTCTATCACAAAAATTGACAAACAATCCACCCAAAAGATAACTAGCAACCAGTCGATTAATTATAGTAGTTTGCAAGTGAATTTTAGTGCTAGAATAGTGAGTAAACAATGAGATAAAGATAAGTTTGTTCCATCCCTATTGGATGTAGCATAAATTTATAACAACAATGAGAATCACTTGGCTAATTAGGATGCCCCTAGGGCAGAAGAAAGCTTATAGCATGTAGAATTAGATTCAGCTTAAACAATTGTAATATTTAAAAAATTCACGTATACCAATGCATGAATATAAAATATCCAATGCAAGTATATTAGTGCCTTATATATTGGGTTATGGAGTCTCTTGTGTATGAGTTAGGGTTTGTTACTTCTCTAGGGGTGTAAGCCTTTTTACTCCCTAGAGAAAAATAACCTTAGAAAGGTAAATCTATAAGGGTGTAAGCCCTTTTATTCCTTGTAGCAACCTTTGAAAAATAGATTTTTCAATGACAATAAGGATATATATTGATGGAGGGTGTATGCCCTTATACTCCTCCAAATATTTAGACAAATTAACCTTGAAACAAGAAGAAACAACACAATATGCAGAAAATTCCTTGCGAATTTCAAGAGATAACATGAAAAACCCTTCTTTATAAAAATATTCCAAGGGTCCACAAGTCACATGTACCATGCCAAGTAATCCATATTTAATAAAAGAACCACCCAAACATGTGCATCAAATCCCTCCTTTTCAAAATAAACAAATGCTCAAAGACCTTATACAACTTGCCAAATTTAAGTATGGGAGGGTTGTCATGGTGTCCAATTGGGTAGATCAATCTCCAAGTCAAGGAGTGTTTTATCAGGAGGAGCCTCTCTAAGTCATGTAAAAAAATATGAGGTGGAATGGGGGTTGAATTTTGGGAATGGGGTTTCTAGACATACAAGGGCTCATATTGTGTTATTTATGGGTGCCTTGTAGAGGGTGTGTTGCATACTCGTTTTCATTGCAACCTTTTTCCAAGCCATTTATATGTCATTAATTGATTAAGGTCTGAATATTGAGTACTATATGAAAGGGAATGTAAAGAGCACTACAATTCCACTTGAAACTAGGAACAGATTGAGTGCCATGTGCAAGGAAAGTAAAAGACACCTCAAATTCATTCCCTCAACAAGCGAGACATTTATTAATTATCTGTTTTATTTTACAATTCTTTGATTTTTGTGGAGAATCATTTCATTGCTCTCGGGACCTTAGGGCGAGCATCTGGAGGATAATTCATTAGCTTTTATCTTTTGATAGATACAAGCCTCTGGGCCTTTAGTCCCTTCTTCCCATGAAATGAGGTACAAGCCCTTCTTGGGTCAATATGCCCGAAGATCCAAAAGATGAGGAAAAAAAAGGGAAGAAGTGTGGAAAATGATAAGCATGTGCGGGAATGGTACGACGACCCTTCAAGGAGACCCCCTAGTAGCAACCCTTTTCCTGAGGGTGGCTCGATTTCTAGACAAACATTTCAACCACCAAGGTGAAATGAGGAAAAAGACATAATTTCCAAGAAAACATTTTCAAAATCAAGAAAGGACCCTTTGAAACATGTTCAAGTGCTTTAGTTATTAAAATGACACTTACCATGACATTAAACTTGTTACCTCATGGAGCAAGACCTGTTGTCCTTTATGGGCCAAGATGGTGTGGTGGACGTTGTTGTTGTCGATCAATGGTGATGTGTGCTAAGAGGAGGGGCTCTATTTGTTCATCTAGCTCTCGACAATCCACATCTACAACCTATGGGCCTCGAGACATCATCTCCTTAGTTGCCCCTAGAAATGGGGGGTAACATGACGTATTGTGGACTATTCCTTTGCATTTTCTCAACACTCAGGTTGTGTAAGAATGTACTTCATATTGTAGACTATTATTATGTATGATGGTTTCATTCTTATTTCTATTATTCAGATATTTTTTGTCTAAATTTGTGGGCGTAGAACCGTAAATGATTCTTCAAACTCTAGACTATTCTGTATTTGCAGTTGTTTATTCATGTTCTTGTATTTTCTCTGTGTGAACTATTTCTCGGGACCTTGACATGAGCATGGATGGTTTTATGTTTACTTTATGGTTATCTTAGTTTCATCCAA
This sequence comes from Picea engelmannii, assembly GCA_009831015.1. Classification (NCBI taxonomy): domain Eukaryota; kingdom Viridiplantae; phylum Streptophyta; class Pinopsida; order Pinales; family Pinaceae; genus Picea; species Picea engelmannii. Next base: position 25,537 of record ML854429.1, on the reverse strand, counting down.
GTGCATGCATCTTACATTAACTACATTTCATTCTTTATCTTAGGAAACCTTTATCGATGGACTGGGCCACAACCGATAAAACCAAAACCAGAAATGGTTGCCAGGCTAGAATGCAGATGGGTTCCCTATTCCAAACGATGAGAGGTCTAATTGGGACTTCTTATTGGGGGTAACCCCTTTTGCCAATAAAGGGTGATTTTTCATGCGTCAACACATCCTTTAAATCCACTACCTCCCTAATAGTTCTAGGATCATCATCAATAATAGACAAAGAAAAATTTGAACGAAAATCAGGTGGAGTATACCTTTCCAATTGTCTTCTTTCCTGAATTGATCTCCTTAATGTTGAAGTATGATGATCTTCTTCTTCTTATTCATATTCTTCTGTAGAGTCTGATTCATCATGATCCAGATATAGGAGTGGAGCGAATTGATTAACAGACTGAATAAAATAAACATAGAGATATGAAGAACAACATAGATATCTAGTGAACAATATCTTCTATTGAATAAATGAAATAGGCTAAAAATGTAAAACTTCAGAACTGAAACACTTGCTCGAATGGTGGTAGCTATCTCTGAGAAGAGATGTGGCTGCTACGCGTATCCTTCTAAGAAAAATGATTACAATGAGGCTCCATAGGCCTTTTTGATATTTCTCATGAATTCCAAAACCCTAGACATCCAAAAACTTAACCCTAGGAGGTGAAACACCAAAAGTCATGTGGGCCCGTATGGGTAAGTTGGTACCTCAACTTCCCTGGGTCGTAAATTTTTCATACAACCTCCTTTTTAGGTGCGTGATAGCCCATTGGAAAGGTATTTAAGAAAACTACACAGTACACTGTCAAACTCTGATTCTACCTATAGTTTGACTGTGGCGAGCCAAAAAAACACTGTTTAGGGCTCCAAAATGGCCCTGGAAGTACAAAAAAATGTGCTGACATGAAAACATACAAAATAATCCAGTTGGATTAGGTGAGAAGCCACTATTATCCACCTACAAGATGTGTAGGGCTTCAAACAACCCTAGAAGTGTAGATTCCACAATTACAAATAAGTACAGAAGAACGTGTTGAACTAAAAACGAATAAGAGAAGCTAGTTGGAATAGGTGGGTGGCCACCAATATCCACCTGGATCAATTCTCCCCCCTTAGGAAGCAATGGTTTCCATTGCATTGAGTTCCCCCATCAGGTGAGGAAACTTCTGTTGGATTTGGCTCCGTGTGAGCCACTTGCCTTAGTGTAGGAGCTGCCCTACCTTGACAACCCGATAAAGCTGGATCCTCTGCTGGCGAGTGCCCTTGACCTGTGTGTCCACTATTTGATCAGTGAATGCTTGTGCTATGCAGTCTGGGTTGATCTCTTTTGGTGTTAGTTGTTCTCTGATCTTTGAAGTGTCAAATAATGGTGGAAAATATGGCCAGAGGAGGTCCACATTGAACACTGGGTGCAGGCTAAGGAAGGGCGGAGTGTTGAGCTCAAAATAATTTCTACCCACAACCTTGGTGATAGTGTAAGGCCCATAGCGAAGTGGGCAGAGCTTCCGATGAGGCCCTGCAAGACGTTCCTTCTGCAAATGTAACTGGACTTTGTCTCCACCCTAAAACTAGTGTGGTACCGTATGTTGATCATGGCATTGTTTGTACTTAGCATTGGATTTCTACAAAATCTCATGGACCTGTTGGCGGATGTGATGAATTCGCTCAATGAATCTGGTGGCTTTGTTAATCTCATACTGAACATGGGAAGAGTCTGTATGTGTGGTGGCAAGAGGTAGTTCAACATCAATGGGACCCAAGGGTTGGAATCCCAGCCCCACCTGAAATGGGCTATGGTCAGTGGAGCTATGGAGAGCCTTGTTGTAACTGTGTTAAAAATATGGGAGACTCTCATCCCATGTACATGGATGCTTAGACTTGTACATGCACATGATGTGCATAATCATCCGATTGATGAACTTTGTTTGGCCATCTGTTTGGGGGTGGAAAGCAGTGGATTTAGTGAGCTTGGTGTCCATTAGTGACTAGAGACTCAACCAAAATGTACTGAGGAACCTGTTGTCCCGGTCGAAGATGATGGTCTGTGGTATCCCAAAATGGACCCACACTCGTTCGAAGAAGAGATTGATAGTATCTGTCACTGTGATATTCTTCTTCCAGGCTGTGAGGATGTCCATCTTCGAAAACCAATAAATGACCACAAATACACAGTCATTTCCTTTCTTGGTGGACGGAAGGCCATACATGTAATACATTGAGATGGATTCCCAAGGCTTCTCGGGAGTAGGAAGAGGGGTGTATAAGTCTAACTTCTTGATGCTGGCTTGGAAATGGAATAGGAAGTGCAAGATATGATATACTTGCTGACGTCCTGTCGAAGTTTTGGCCAATACAAATGTTTCTGAAGAACGCCCACAAATTTCTCCACGCTAAAATGTCCTACCATTCCATTGTAGTGGGCTTCCCAAATCATCTTTGCATGCTCGCTTGTAGGAACACATAGATGGCCCATATGGCATAATAGTTCATTCTAAATGTGAAAATCGGTGACAGTCGCACCTGTACCCAAGAGCTGATAGGTGGTGTTATTGGACTAATTGGTAGGTGAAGACACTAATAGATCTCCCTAGATCCACTTGGATCTAGAAAAAAACAGGACAGGACACGACTCTTTCCCTAAGTTGTAATCATTGAATTTGCTAATAGGGAGGAACAAGTGACATACCTTTATATCGCTTCCTTAGTTCTCTGTTGCTCCCGCTTAGCTTCGGTGCTCTCGTGAGGTCAAGTCCAAGACAACACAAACCAACCAAAGTGAAGATAGTAAAATGTATTCAAAGTCAACTTATGCATATGATCAAGGAATTACACAATAAAGTAAGAGTGACTTTATGGGAAAGGGACATGCCTCTGTATCATATTAATTGAAAGTAGAAGATACAACCTGATCACCTTGATGTCGCAAGATTCCTTTCAGTGACCCTTGGTTCCAACACACACACTTGCTCTATACTTGCATGAAGAAGATCCAATTCCTCTTGATAGACCAACTAGAGTCTTCAAGCCTCTGTCCAAGCGGGTTTCTTCACACAATTCTTTCACCAATTCTTCAATTAATCTTGCTTAACCTTTTCCATGAGAAACCTTTCAATATATAGGAGAAGGAGAGATGGTTACATGGATGAGGATGATCCCATCAAATCTAAGAAGTCAGTAAAATGACAACCATATGAATGCCAACTCACTCTCTAGAAGATTCCCTTCTAGAACCCTCGAGACCTCTTCTCCTTTCCAAGCTTAAAAATAGGTTCGTACCCTGTGTATGGAGAAAACTGCGAGAAGTTCGCACCCTAAGTGTAGGTGGCCTACGAGAATGAGTGATTCTCGCACCCTAGGCCATAGACAGCCTGCGAACTCACTTTAAAATATGTTTTTGGAAGGAGACAAGATCCACTTTTCTTAGGAAAAAAGTCCTTGTTGGGAGCCTGAATACACGATTGTTAATACATGACCAGAGTGACCAAAATCATGTGTAACAGAATTCCCCCCAAAGTATGAGGCCAGAATCAGTGATAGCCGAAATACTTTGTAAACTGCGTGTGTGTGTTGGAAACCAGGAGTGCACCTAATCGAAAACCTACAAACAACCAAGCATCTACAGAATATAATACCAGTTCTGAGGTAGGCATTCCCATACTTAGATCACAAACAAATGAAATCATGAACGTAGGTCATGGCCACCAACTATACACCATGGATCCACGCCATCAAAAATACTGCATAGCCACCAGGAATACACTGTGGATCTATGCGAGAAGACTCAAATTAGGATGACATAGCCACGCGACATACAAAGTCGATTTATGTGTCGATGCAAATCATACATACTCCATCGCAGCCTGGATCAAAAAGATGAAACCCAGGGTCTTCAATCCCATCACCTAAAAGTACAAATCTATCCATGTGATTACATGTGCCGAAGTCGAACATGGTAGAGACCACTTGATTACCGGTCATTGATGAAACTGTTAACAAGTGCGAGGAAAATCACCATTAATGTCAATGAATCCCAAGGTACACTAGTACAATATAATGAATGTGAATGAATGAGCTGAGGTCAAACATTCAATGGAATCTCCCGATCAGGGGTCAATAATGAAAACCCACTGTCAAAAGTGAGAGAACCTACCATTGAGGCATGCAAGTTCCAAGGTACCAAATAATTTCTAAGTCTTGTTTCCGGATAATGAGTTGGAGTCGACGGAACAAACTTGTCACAGAAGGGCCTTGATATATCCCCCATCAATGAAACGAAATGAGTAATAGATTTGAAGGTGAAATAGAGCATGAATATAGATGGAAATGGACACAGGGAAGGCTGAATTGGTAAGAATGGACAACTGCAGATGGCCGACTCAATAGAGGTTTTGGATGAACTTCTCTTGAACATATGAATGACATGACCAAGGATTTGGTAGCACTGAATCAGAGATGACTCATGATATGACCTTGTAGCAAGTCGAATGAGAGACAAATGGGTTTCCCAAACCGGCTTCAAATAACGAATAGGGGGTGTCATGTTCAAGAGCGACACTTAATGCCAATAATATGAATACGAAAACACATCCCTTTCCCAAAATTCCCCCCACCATTTCTGGCAAGTACCTCTTTATTTTTACGCAAGCTTGAGGAGGATAACATATGCTTGTTGATGTAAGCTCATCCTTCAGATGAGTCCCTCGGAGTATGTTTAACGAACCCTAGGAAGGAGTGTCTCGGTCCCATTACAGGTCTTTCGATGTTTGTTTAACGAGTCCAAATATAGAAAACTCGAAGGTTTTTCATGATTATAGAGTCTGGAAAAACACTTAAAAGAGAACTCTCTCAGTTCGTTTTTTGTAAAATAGTTCGACAGGACCAAAAAAGTGATAAACTATCGCCCATCAAACGTTTTGTTCAGATACTTTTGTGAGCGTGAACAGAACAAGATCGCTCGGAAATCTTTTCGATTTTATTGAGTGTGAAAAGAGATTAAAGGATACTCCTTTGGGTTCGTCGTTTTCGTGTTACCATGATGAGTACGAAAAGAGGAGAAAAGTATACTCGGTTGCATTCTCATGTATTTTCAAGCGCGAGAACGAATGAAGACTGAGCTCAAAGTTTTTCTAAAAACTATAAAAAGCAGTCGTACATGCAACAAAAAAAGAAAAAACATCCGTACTCTTTCGTGTGGACTCCAAAGTCATTATATATACAAAAATTCACACTCATAGGGCTATTAGGCATTAGGTTTGATGAATAAAACAATATAAAAAATCAACAAAAATGGTAAAAAGTAAATATAAGTGGGTAAAAGGGATTTTACCATAGTCATTGTGATTTTGCCAAGAACTTTGCCCAAAACACCTCTTTTGCCCTTGAATTTCAGTGCTCGATTGCGGGAGGTACAAGAAACCATTTGGCGAACCGTCTCCGTCAACGAGGTAATCTCTCTGTCTTCTACCTTTTCATGGTTCAATTTTTTGTTTTCATTGGTAAATTTCAAGGTTTTGAGCTTGTTTTGGGGCCAAAACTTGCGCCCTGCATTCTCGCAGGCCAGCCATCTGGGACCTGCGAGAATGCAAGATTCTCACAGGTGGCCTTAAGGTCACCTGTGAGAATCTCGCATTGTGCTAAAGGGGCACTTGCGAGGGTTGAAAAATGAAATTTTGACTTAGTTTTTTGCCCAATAAAAATATGCCAATGGTTGAAACAAGAGGCTGACCTTTAACCATCACGATGCTGGAGTGGTGCAAAAGAGAGCATGAAGAGGATGATGATATTACTGGGAATGACCCAGGCACCATTGCCGCTCTCCGAGACTGTGGTCTCTTGAAATTCTTTCGGATCCCAGGCAGGAGGGCCCAAGTCAGGTTGTTGGAGTACCTCGTTCATATGTGGGACGTGGAACAACAAGTATTTCACATGGGGGTCCACACATTGTCCTTGGATATCGAGGATGTTTAATTCCTAATAGGACTATCATGGTGTGGGTACCACGCTAGCTTGACCAGTAGCCAAGGTGGTGGGCTGCCTATGAGTGAGTATTGTCGTCGGTACTGTGTTCCAGAGGTGGAAAGAAGCAAAGGAAAGGTGGCCATTTGGGGGGTCCAAGACTTGACCTTGCGAACCATCTTGTTCACCATAGTACACATGGCTAGGAGCGCAGCTCCACACATGGATCTTTAGAGCTACTTCCAGTATGCCATAGAGTGTACAGAGCCACGAGTCTTCAACTGGTCAGATGCAGTTCTCCGCAGTATGAGGAGGCAGTTGACAAAATGCAGGAAAGGTGACCTGAAGAAATTCAGGTACAGATCACTTTTGGTGTCCTTCTTTCTTGAGAGGGTTCCCTTGCTGAGATTACAGGTTGAGTGGGGTTTACCGGCCCCACAGGATTCGAGGATGCTAAGGTGGTGCAACCTCATGCCCCGACACGTAGCTGGGCCTATCATCAAATACAATGATTCTTTCTTTGACTGGTTGCGACCATAGATGTTGATGGTTGATGACTACGCCTACACCGGATTGGACTTTCGAGGGGATCTAGATTTATCCCTACCTAAGTATGCTCAGTGGGGTGACCTAGGTAAGAAGTACACATTTTGTTCTTTTAAATGTTTTTGTGATTTTTATCATATGAAATGTTTTTATGTTTGTCCGAGAACTAATCAAAAATCTCTTTTTGATGACACAGATTTGGGGCCATACCGACCTCCAGCTATGTCTCATATTCAGTGACAAGGAGAGGCAGCTCCAGTGCCGTGATGGGATGCTGAGGACTATGAGGCAGTGGAACAAAACTTAGAGGGGTTGACTGCTGACATTCCAGACATGCCTATCGGAGAGATCCCTTGGCGTTATCAGCGCCATACTATGGGTGTGCCATAGTCTATTGGTCGACTGCTTCATAGGGTTTCCCGGGCAGTCGTGTGTTATCGCGAGCGTCACCCATGACGCTACTTTGTAGAAGCTATGAGCTTTAGATTTTGAAAATTTGGTTCTTGGACAAAACTTTTTTGTAAAAACTTTTGATCATTATATACATACATACAACTTCTACCGGCTTATCTTGTGTTGTGTGATACATGTGATGTGATTGGTTTATAAATGGCCCAAATGTCTGTCTAATACATAGTTAGCTGATGCATCAGTTAATTTCTTTAGACATCTAGGAATATGCTGATACTCAATATAATCAAAATAACGTTCCAATAGGCGAATTCGTAAATATACTCGTAATAAAGTAGGACTTCGAATAGCATAGACATTACTTAACTGTAGTACTACTAGCTGCGAATCGAGTCCTACAACAAAGTGATGTATACTGAGTGAAATAACATCAATCAAAAATTCGATAACGATGCTATACTCTGCAATATTGTTGGTTGCACAGCCGAGAAACACACCTCGTAGAGTGATAAGTTCGTTTATATGGGCGTAAATTGCCCAAGCAGCAGAAGCAAGGTTCTGAGTACTACGGCTAGTGCCATCGGTGAAGCCAATGTGGGGTAGCGAAGACTCCGACATCTGGAAACCAAACACAATGCAACATAAGGGCATAGACCATATAATGAAAAACATACTACAATAACACACAAGAAGTATGATACAATAAAATACAAGCACTCATGCACATGTGATCTTAGGCATAGTACTTCTTTAAGTACAACCCATTTCTGGGTTCACTTAAAGGGATACCGTCGTAGTCTACTAACTCGTAATATCCTTTCTCCAAAAAACGTCTAACAGTATAAGGACCTCGCTACATAGCATCAAATTTTCCAGCACCTAGAACATCCCGATCTTGTTCGTAAAGGAGAACCAGATTACCTTCGAAGAAAACATGAGGCTTGACATGTTTGTCGTATTGGGCTTTGATGCATTTCTTCTGGGCTTCTATGACTAGGGTGGCGTCGCGACGAGTTTCATCTAATCGCATGAGATACAATAGACGTTCTTCTTCGACAGAAGTGTTTGGTAGGAGTTTGACGGCTAGTTTTAGGGAAGGTATCTCACATTCAATCGACAGGATGGATTCTAGACCATAGATTGACCAGAATGGTGTAAACCCGGTAGCATATTTAACAGATGTCTGGTAAGCCCACAATTCTAAAAACAACATCGTGTGCTAGCTCGTTTTGTGAATCCCTATCATTCGTCGAAGCATGGTTATGAGGACTTTGTTAATTGCTTCAACTTGGTCGTTGGCTTGTGGGTAATAGGGTGTTGAGTTCTCATGGCGAAGACCCAACTTTTCAGTGAGTTCAGACATCATGAAGTTTCTAAAGTGGCTACCGTGATCAGTGACGATAGCCTGAGGAACACCAAAATGAGCTATGATGTGATTGAATATGAATAATCCTGCAGTCTTTCTGGTGTTGTCAAATGTCGGCATCGCCTCGACCCAATTCGTAAAATAGTCTATGGCTACAATAATGTATCCATGCCCCCTGACTGAGTGAGGGTGACATGTCATGAAATTGATACCCCATTTTACAAAAGGATCGATGGATACCACAAGGTGAAGAGGAGCGGGATGTGATCGTATTTTATGGTTGTAGGTTTGGCAAGCGTAGCACTTTTGGACGACAATTATACAATCGTTAAATAGAGAGGGCCAAAAATACCCAGCTTGCAAGATCTTCTAGGCAGTGGCATACCCATACATGTGACCACCACAGGCTCCAGAATGGCAGTCATTTAAGGCTTTCTCACCTTCGTCAAACATGAGGCAGGGTTGAAAAACAGAGTCAATCCCACGACGATAAAGAGTATCACCAAGGATAATATACTGACGAGCTTGGTAGCGTATTCGATGGCGATCAGTACTAGAAAAATTGGGCCGGAAAGTCTGGGTTTGGAGATATATGATGATATCTCCGTACCAATGTTCATCAGAACTAATTAGGAAAAGGGGTTCATCAGGTAATGAATCGACTGCTACCTTTTCCGTCTCAGAGTAGGGAAAGTCACATATCAACTCAGTAAACACTAAGGATTTCTTGGACTTAGCGCGCTGGAATTCCAAGTCAAACTCCTGGAGTATCATGATCCATTTGGAGTATTTCCCCCCTAGAAGTTGATGTGTGAGAATGTGTTTCATAGGGTTGCAGTTAGAAATTACCGTAGTCTTACGAGAGAGGATATAGTGCCAGAAACATTGAACTGCTTGGACGACTGCCAAGGCCAGTTTTTCGACATGTAAATACTTGGTTTCGGTAGGCGTTAGACTTCGAATCAAGTAATAGATGACATGTTTGTCATGAGAATCATCCTCCTAGATGATAACCATAGCGATGGTGTAATCCGAGGCTGCGAGGTAGAGGAAGTAATCGCGACTGTAATCAGGGGGGAAGAGAAGCAAAGTACATGTCAGGGACAGTTTCAAAGCTTCAAAAGATTTGTTTGCGATGGTATCCCATACGAACTCATACCCCTTTTTGAGTAGTCCTGTAAATACAAGAGTTAGCTTGACATAGTTCGGGATGAAACGACAAATAAAGTTTCCTTTCCCTTGCAAAATTTGTAACTGGCGAAGCAAAGAAGGAGGAGGGAGATTGATAATCGCCTTGACCTTAAGAGGATCTACCTTGATGCCTTGACGTGAAATAATAAATCCTAGAAGTCAGCCGGATTCTACGCAGAAAACACATTTGTGAAGATTCAAGCGTATATGGTAAAACCGACATCGAAGGAAAATGGCTCGGAGGTGTATGGGATGATCGACTCGACGCATGGAATGAGCGGGTAAGTCATCAAGATATGGCTGCACGATGTGCTTGATATCATGGAAGGCATAAGACATAGCACGCTGGAAAGTTGCACCAGTGTTTTTTAGACCGAAAGGAAGTTTTCGATAAGAAAGTTCCCCAAGGACAAATAAAAGAGGTTTTGTGTTGGTCCTCGGGAACAATATTGATTTGATTATATCCGAAGAAACCATCCATCAAAGAGAATATTTCACTTCCGGCGCAATTGTCGACAATATGGTCAATGAAGGGGGTAGAAAAGTTGTCTTTAGGACATGCTTTGTTAATATCCCTATAATCAACGCACACACGGATTGTGCCTTGTTTCTTGTCGATCGGGACAAGATTGGAAACCCATTCAGTGAGAGCCATCGGGTAAATAAAGTTGACTTTGAGAAGTTTCTTGACTTCAAGCTTGATAGTGGCCACTTTACATGGGTGGACCGGATGAAGGCGTTGCCGGACAGGTTTAGCGTCTGGGTATGTCTTGATCTCATGTATCACAATGTCAGGGTCAATACCCGACATTTCTTCATAGCTCTAGGCAAAGACGCCACAAAATTCTTTGAAAAGTGACTTGTAGGTGATGATTTCGTCAAGGGAACACGAAGCTCCAATATGCACATTTTCGACAATTTCAGGTTTTATGGATATGTCGAGGGGAATGGTGGGTGAGATATTGCATAAGTTCCCTTTGGAAAACACATCGTGTGTAGACTCATGAATAGTGGAAATGATGACAACGGTTGACGGGGTCGAGATCCATTGGTAGCTCTCGATGGTGTGTTGTTCCAGGAAGAGGATGGAACGATGATGTCCATCGTCCCAGGGGGTGTCTTCCATAACAAACATAATCATTTCGTCCATGGGAAAAATGACGCGGAACAGATCTGGAGATAAATCACCAAGAGAGGGGGTAGAAGGGGTTGCTGATTGAATGGCCTGATAGGCAGATTCAACCAGACTCAAAGGCATTTCGTTGCTGTAACGAAGATGATCGTCGGGGTCGGGTACCATCCATGGGTCGTGAGACACAGGGGTTTCATGAATAGAGGTGGAGATCATGTTAATTGAAGCAATAGACAGATGTAGAACATCGGGTGGTGGGATGGGGAAGGTACACATTAACGAGGCGTCTTTAAGAAGACCCACACCAACGTTCTCGTATCCAAGNGGGGGGGGGTTGGCAATGAATGGTACATTGCCAGTACGTGCATCTGAGTTAAAGAAGGCCAATTGGTCGACGGTAATTACCTTTCCTTGATGTGGGAAATGTACGACATGAAAAAGAGTCGACAGAACTGCGCGCATGGAATCAATCCAACTATGACCAAGTAGGAGGTTGTAATCGAGAAGAGCGTCAAAGACTTCTACTTCAACTTGGACCGTCTTGCCTTCTAACATAATTGGCAGCAAAGGGAGGACACCGTAATGATTAAAACCAGAGCCATTAAAGGCTTTGAGTGTGTTATGGGATTCAGTCAAAGAGGGAGAGCCGATGGCTTTCCAACAGGAATAGACATGACACACGTCGAGGCACCCTCGTCAATAACGGTTCTACAAATGTTTTTGTCGGAGACAATAACTTGTATTTGGAATGTGAGTTGAGGGGGTAACCTTGAAATGTGATCTTCCAAGTCCAAAATTATTAAATTTGTATCCATAGGGTCGATTCCACTGATAGCGTTCAACAATGCCTTCCGTTGTATAGGAAAACTTTGAAGGACTTCAAGGGCTAACATCGTGGATGGTGCTTGGACTAGAGCTTCAACAATACTGTAGTTCTGAGCAACACAGGCATGAGGATTGAAAGCTGATTTCCAAATGATGCCCTTTGGAGGAGGGCGAAGGACTGTGTCGAGGCTCGGTCATTCGAGATGAAGAGGATAGTTGGTAGGTGGAGTCATGGGAGATGGTTGGACCGATGAAGGAGGTATAGCATCAACCTTCTCTTTAGAGGAGGAATAATCTTTGGCTCGAGTGGTAAGTGTGATGTTGTTTTGCTTTGAATCTCTTGTACACATTAAGACATAGGATGTATTGGAGGGGGAGGGTTGGTCGTGAATGACCAATTGGGCCTGTTGTTGAGAAGGGAAGGGTTGTGACAAAACGGTCGGAGTGGGTGGTTTCATGGTCCCTTGAAGGAACTTAGTAACCTCGACTCGTCATGGACAATCCTTAGTGTAGTGATCATCACCACAGATAAGACAAGGGTATCGGGGGTTTGCGCTTATCCCTATCATCAACAGGTGGTGTTTTGGTTTTTTATGCTTGTGAATTATTTTTGTCCTCCTTATTCTTTCCCTTTCCCTTTCTGGATTTGTTTTTACCAATGGGGGTAGATTGAACAACATTTACCTCAGAAGTCGTGCCGGTGGGAAGGGTAGGAGACGAAGCATTTTGAAGATTAGAAGAAATGGGTTTGGGGTTGTTGCTAGAGGTTTGGACAGAATGCGGTTGGGCATGGAAAGTGCCAATCACACCATCGACCACATGAGAAGCAGCATGAGTAGTTGAAGTGGCAGAAGTAGAAGGACGAGGTGCATCAGGGAGTAAGTCGTAAAGAGTACCCGTTTGTGAGTAAACGAGGTCAAGGTATTGAGCACGACTAATGGTCCGTTCTTCTGTGACAACTCCACCCATGGCGATGTCATGATCAATGTCGTTCACGAATTATTTCATGAACCACTCTGCCAACAACTGATCGGGAAGTTCGAGTTTGATGAGACATCGTCTCCATCGCCACTCATGAATGTGATCAGAGATATGAGTGGCTTTGGTTTGTTTAAAATAACTTAAAATCTTGATCCCTGTTTCATAGCGGATCGATAACTGGTAGTGGGTGAGGAAATCCATAGCGAGGGTGTTGAAGTCGGTGAAGAAACCTCATGGTAATTCAATATACCACTTTGCGGCAGAACCCGCGAGAGTTCGTTGAAAAAGGCATAAACGAATAGAGTCATCCATCAAGGAGTTGGATGAGCACCAAAGGTGAAAATTCATGACATGATTGTTCGGGTCCTCTCCTGCTTTGCCATTGAATTTAGGGATGTCAGATGGTAGTTTGGCCGGTATGGTGGGCCATTGGGGAGAGTGACAGATCGGATCATTTAAAATCCTTGACAGATCCGGGAGGTCCAAAGTGGCTAAGAAAGGTAACTGTCTATTCACATGCGGGTACTGGTGGCTTTGGGGAGGGAGCCCCATCGGCAAACCAGTGGGACCATAAGCAGTCTGCATATAATGAGAAGATCCAGGCAGATTTGGTGGTTGTTGTGGAAAAAAGTAACTCATGGGATTGTATGCTTGAACATGGGCATGGGGTTGAGCATTCAAGCCCCAAATAGGATTGGACATACCTAGATATGGTTGGTCCATACTAGGGGGTATAACAGATGTAGCTTGAGGCTGTTGCCACCCAATTGATGGAGGATTATGTTGTATCAGATGGTTCCAATACTGGGCCAAATATGGAGGTATGTTTTGTCCATAGGGTGGGGTCAATGGGGGTTGTCCTCCAATCGGAGGTTGTGTTCCAATTGGGATTTTCCCTGCAAGGGGGGGTTGAGTTGGTCCTCCTTGGTGAAATTGTCCGCCAACAAGAATATGGTAATTTGGTGTGAACGATGGAATGGTGCCACTAGGATCAGTGCCTCTGATAGAGGATGGAAAAGGTCCTTTGAAAGGGGGCGGAGGAAGTGTCAGAATGAAACCGGGAGGAGAGTTCCCAGAAGAAGTGGGATCACCAGGAGTTCCGGATGTGATTTACGTAGGAACGATAATGGAGGCATTCAACACATGGTATCCGGGTGGAAGAGTCGGGGTGACTCTGGGAGAAAGCGGTGTGCCAATGGGGGCTTGGCTAGCCATGGTAATCCTGGTGTGAAGACTCGTAGTATCTGTGTAATGGACCGTTTGTAAAGGGAGAGTCATGATGTGGTCGGTTTGCGGGGCTTCTGTACCAGGAAAATAATAAGCGGTAGTAAACGATATTGCGTATGGATTAGATGTTTTGGGTAGCTCAGGTGAGACAGTGATATCAACGCCTGCTCCTGAGCCAAAGAGGTCCCGTCTAAAAATGCCGGTATCCCAAAAAGGATCTTGACCCTCAGGTCCTAGGAAAGGCCCAGTTGGTGATCCAAAATACTGAACAACTAGTTCTCCGGAAGAATTCAGTCGCACAATATGTCTCTCGGAGTCAGGGTGAAGTCGAAATTCCTCTCGAGAATTGGAAATTCAGAATCGTTCTAGAGAGTCAGTTCTTTCCACTTGTGGAGTGGTGATGTCTTGGACTTCACTTTGTTGAGGAGAGCCCTCTGGTGAGCTGGTAGGAAAGGGTTGAGAACCTTCCATATTTTCTAGGGGTAAGCCTTGCATTCTACACGAACGACATGGAGGGTCAATTCTGAACTAGTTGAAAACTTACGAAGAAAATTCTATGGTCAACTTGGGTAAACAAACAACATGCACTAGTAAAAAATCTAGGAAGCAAAACCAAGCAAACAATACCTTCTAATTCCAAAGTCACTAGTTGGTGATGAAATCCAACGTCGTAACAACGAGACGAGAAGGGGCTGGGCTAGGGTGGAAAAGTTACGTTGATGACCTGCTTAACGAACTTACACCCTGGTGTAAGCTCCCACACATAATCGTGGGTATACCCTCCAAGGAACCCAAGTGAGTTAGGTCAACGTCGATTCCAGGTACCGTGAAGACTTGCCCCTTCACAGTCACCTTG
>ML854428.1:12553-28942 GCA_009831015.1 Picea engelmannii | reverse complement strand
AAGTGGTATACACCGCGTATTTCTGTCTGAAGTCACTAAAAGAACTTCGAAGACCTGGTTTTACACGCAGGAAACAGGTAAACATGAAATTTTCTAACAATCTTTCTTGTTTTGTTAAATTTTTTAAAAGATGGCCACGTCTAGCAATTTAGGACCAACTCAAGGACCGATTCTTCTTGGAAAGAATTATGAGTTTTGGTCTCTTCAAATGAGATCCTTCTTGCAAGCACAAGAGTGTTGGGATCTAGTGGATCTTGGATATGTGGAACCAAATCCAACAGACCTTGTTGCCATGACCAACCAACAGAGAACTGCTCAGGAAACACAGAGGAACAAAGAGAATAAAGCCAAATTCAGAATTCAGAATTCAGTGGATGACTCGATTTTCTCAAAAATCATAGGCGTTGTTACTTCAAAACAGGCCTGGGACGTCCTTAAATTAGCCTACCAAGGAAATGACAGGTTCAAAATAGTCAAACTGCAGACCTTGAGGACGCAATTCGAGACTTTAAGAATGAAAAAGTCTGAAAATGTTGATCAGTTTATGACCAGAGTCATGGGAATCGTGAACCAGATCAGATTGACTGGTGAAGCCATCCCTGATCAACGCATTGTTGAGAAATTCCTCAGAAGTTTACCAAATAAATTCGAAATAGTCATTACAGCAATCCTTGAATCCAAGGATCTGTCACATTTTTCAACCGATGAACTAATTGGTTTCCTATTGACACACGAGACCAGACTGCATCTCACAGATTATTCAATCGCCAATGCCTTCAAAACTCAATTCTCTTTCAGCTGAGGGAGAGGCAGAGGAAGAGGCAGAGGTCACCAAGGAAGAGGGAGCAGTCCAAGTAACCCTCACTCAAGTGGCGGTCATAGACAACAGAACCTGAATCAATCTTTCCAAGGTCACATACAACAGAACCAGAATTAGAATTGTCTGCCTCAAAGAGGCGGAGAGAGAAGATCAAATGACAAATCAAGCATATAATGTTATTACTGCAAAAATTTTGGACACTGTGAATCTAAATTCCAGAAGAAGCAAGCAGATTATCTCTTAGGCAGAGCACATGTCTCAAATTATACGGGAGAAACCTCAGAAGGTATGTTTCTCTCATGTTAGAAGACTGAAGAACAACATAAAGATCTCTTTTTGTTGGACAGTGGATGCAGCAATCACATGACAGGTAACAAACATTTACTTGCATGCATTATTTCTTCAATTTCCTCTGATATTACACTTGGAAATGATTCTTTAGTCAAAGTTCAAGGAAAATGAACTGTACCTATTCTTACTAAACAAAATGTAAAAAAAGACATAAACAATGTCTACCATGTTCCAGATTTGAAACATAACTTGTTAAGTGTAGGAAAACTCATTGAACATGGCTATAAGGTACTTTTTGAGGGAGCATCATGCAGGATATATGATAAAACCCCCAACAGAAAATGATTTCTGAAATCCACATGACTCAGAATAGGATGTTTCCCCTGAACCTCAGAACTGCAAATCTGATCCAAACATATGCACAAAGTGCATCCACCCCCAATGAAACTATGGTTTAGCATAAAAGATTTGGCAATCTACCCTTTCAGAGTCTAAGTCTTTTACATAAGCACTCCATGGTCAAAGGTCTCCCTGTCTTCAAAGAGAAAAATCCCCCATGTGAGTCTTGCATATTTGGAAAACATAAGAGAACTAGTTTTCCACAGTCCTCCACTCAAGCCAAACAACATCTCGAACTTGTTCACGGTGACCTATGTGGCCCAATGCAAACAAAGTCAATAGGTGGTATTTTTTATTTTCTAACATTTATTGATGACTTTAGTAGGAAAATCTGGATCTATTTTCTCATACACAAGTCTGAAACTTTTGCAAAATTCAAAGAATTCAAAGTAGAAGCTGAAAAACATAGTGGCAAATATGTAAAAGCAATCAGGTCAGATGGAGGAGGAGAATACAGCTCCAAATATTTTGCAAATTTCTGCAAATCACAAGGCATCATCATGCAAACTACAACCAGGTATACTCCACAACAGAATGGAGTGGCTAAAAGGAAAAATCAGACAATAATGAACATGGCAAGAAGCCTACTCAAAGAGAAATGTATGTCAAATACTTTTTGGGCTGAAGCAGTAACATGCTCAGCTTATTTCTTGAATAGATCTTCAACCACCAGTCTAAAGATGAAGGTCCCTCAAGAAGCATGGAGTGGGACAAAGCTAAATGTTGCTCATCTAAGGACATTTGGATGCATAGCATATGCTCACATACCTTCTGAATTAAGGAAGAAACTGGATCACAGAAGTGAGAAATGTATCTTCACTGGATACAACAAAACATCAAAAGCTTACAGGCTTTACAATCCAATCTCAAAGAAACTAATTCTCAGCAGAGATGTAAAATTTATGGAAAATCAACTCTGGAACGAATCTGAAAATCAACAAATGGACAGTCAAAATCCATTGTTGCCCAGTCCTGAAAACGCAAAAGACTCAGGACAACCAATACCTCAACCTGCCCTTCCAAGATTGCAGGTACAAGGACAATCTGAAAATTCTCAGGATCACTCAACTTCAAGCAGAGACTCATCCTCTAAACTTCAAAATCAAAGAACTCGAAGTTTGAGAGAAATCCATCAGCAGTTGGATGACATTGAACATCACAACCTTTTTTCTTTAATGTCATGTCAACCTACATATTTTAAAGAGGCAGCTAAGGAGCCACATTGGGTTCAAGCCATGAACCAAGAGATTGACTCCATTGAGAAGAACAAGACATGGGATCTTCTTGATTTGCCTAGACACAAGAAAAATATTGGTGTCAAGTGGGTTTACAAAACTAAACTCAATGAAAAGGGGCAGATTGAAAAGCACAAGGCAAGACTTGTTGCCAAAGGATTCTCACAACAACTAGGTACTGATTATGGTGAAACTTTTGCTCCAGTAGCAAGGTTAGACATTGTAAGGACTCTCTTAGCCATAGCAGCTCAACACAAATGGAAAGTATACCAGATGGATGTCAAGTTAGCTTTCTTAAATGGTGTCTTAGAAGAAGAGGTCTATGTGGATCAACCACCTGGATTTGAAGTCAAAGAATAGCCAACCAAAGTATATCGGTCGAAGAAAGCCCTGTATGGCTTAAAACAAGCTCCAAGGGATTGGTACAGTAGAATTGACACTTACCTGATCAAAATTGGTTTCAACGGAAGCCAAAATGAGCCAACTTTATACACCAAAATGGGTTAGCACGGTAAAATTTTGATTGTATGTTTATATGTTGATGACATCATATATATTGGAAATCTTGAGTTAACGATTTTTAAACATGCCATGCAATCTGAGTTTGAGATGACAGATCTTGGCATAATGAAATATTTTTTGGGTATTGAGGTTGATCAATCAACGAATGGAATTTGTGTTTGTCAGCAAAAGTATACTGCAGACATCATTAAAAGATTATGCATGGAAGACTACAATCCAGCAGAAACTCCTATACCCCTAGGCACAAAATTGAGAAAGCAAGATGAAGGACCTACAGTGGATTCTACCCTGTACAAAAGCTTAGTAGGCAGTTTGTTGTATCTTACAACAACTAGGCGTGATATAATGTATGCAGCCAACCTTGTTTCCGGGTTTATGAAATCCCCCAAGGATTCTCACTGGAAGATGGCGAAAAGGATTCTGAGATATGTTGCAGGAACTCTCAATTTTGGCTTATGGTGCACTCATTATGATGATAATCATCTCTCTAGTTACACGGACAGTGATTTTGCAGGCAGCCTAGATGACAGAAAGAGCACCTCGGGACATGTTTTTCACCCGAGCGCGAACCTGATTTCATGGGCATCAAAGAAGCAAACCCATTGTATCAATATCTTCTACAGAGGCAGAGTATGTCATTGCTACCTCAGCTTCCTATCAAGCTGTGTGGATGAGAAGAATATTGAAATATATGTCACACACAAAAAAGGAGCCAACTCCTATCTTCTGTGACAACACCTCAACCATTGCTCTATCCAAAAATCATGTGTTTCACAAGAAAAGAAAGCATATTGACACTCACTTTCACTTCATTCGTGAGCTCGTCACTAATGGTGACATAGCACTTCAATTATGTGGCTCTCGAAATCAACTCGCAGATATTTTTACAAAGCCACTAGGAAAATCCGTTTTTTTATTTTCAGAGACAACACTTGGGCATTATCAGTGTTGATGTTTGTAACTGTTGAGTTTAAGAGGGAGTGTTAAATATAATGTAACCTCAACAGTCTAATTGTACACTTCCAGTTGTCCTGGCCAGCTGTACTATCGTTTCTTGATGTTCTTGATTTGCTTGAGCCTATTTAGCTCAACTCTTTTCCCTTTTCTCAATGTACTCTTTTCCTCATATACTCAATACACTGAATACTATTTTCTGCTATGTTCTTTCTCTATATTCTTTGCTTCTCATTTTATCAAATATCAGTAAAAACGTGTTGAAACTTAATCATACATAGGCTACATGATTTTTTTTGTTCACAACTTCATATTATGTCCAATACACAAATTTTGTTCAAACAACCAACACAATTATTGCTGAAGGCAATAGATAATATGATACTTACAATCTGCACTCTAGTCACACAGAAAAAAGAAAGTGCAATGGCATACAACCAAGCACGTAACCATATTAAAAATTTCAATAAGCCTCATAGCTTAATCGGTCAAAAGAAAAATGTACTTAGTGCCTAAATAACAACCTTTACTAAACCTGAGGATAGGTTTTTGATAATTAACATGAGTCATTAATACAAATTTATGAATACCTCAACTAACTTTATCAATTAATGGTAATCTTGCATCTCAGGATCAAGAAATATTTTCCTATCATGTGAGTAGGCCTAGCCGCTTATAAAAGACCATTTTAAATTGTTATTTTTATTAAAAGAGTTGATACTTACTATAAAAAAAATAGAAACGTGACACATACAAGACTTTCGGAACATCATGCCAATAATTTTTTTTGTTGGTTTGCCAATAAGGTCTTAATGCTAATAAAAATTTACAGTAAAACAAAAATGTGGCACATACAGGGCTCTGACAACTTCATACCAATAAATTGTGTGGCACATACAGGGCTCTGACAACTTCATGCCAATAAATTGTGGACCGTCGAGTTGGCAATAATGTCTTATACCACTAACAAAAATTATTAAATGTTGATAAAACTCCCTCGTTGGGTATACAAAACTGCTAATAAATTATTAAATGTTGATAGAACTCCATCGTCGGGTCTCCAATAAGACCCCCAATTTTATACCCAATTGAAATCAAGATAAACAATATTAATTTTATTATTTAATTAAAAAAATACAGACTATAACCTAAAACTTTAGATAACTCACAAATTTTTAAAAGTCAAAGGAAGCTAATATATGGTCAGCAATGAACTCATTGCTATAGTTTTTAGTCCTGGCCTTTTGCGACGACTAATAAGGTCTAATTTTCTTTAATGTGAAATATAAATCAATATCAAAGCATATACACACTCTAAAAATTCAAAGAAAGTTGATAATTTTTACATCCTTACTGTTCTTGAAAATTCAAAAAAAAAAGGGGCATGTTCTTCGTCTCAATTGAGATTTGTGCTTAGAGCTTCAATCAATGATCTTGCCCCATCCATGGATGTGATTAAGAGTTGAACATGTCATTGTAAGTTTCCCTCATTCAACTATTTCATTGGAAGAGTAACTTGGAGGCATGAGTTAACAATTCAAATTAGGAAATGGAACCAATCTCTTTGATTGATCCAAAAAAAATTGCATTGCAATAAAAAAAAATCAATGCAATCAAAATTAACAAAAAAATTGTAATAGTTTTTAATCGTTAAGTGGATTAGAAATTTAAAAGAAAGAAAAAAAAAACTACTCAACAATAATAATCCTCAATAAGGAAGTTAGCAATAGGTAACCCTTCAAAAAAACTATGTGAAGCAGCGAAGCTAGTATATGACCTCTAACAAGAAAAGGTAGTTAGTCCTTGAGAATTAGATGAGAAGTCAAACATGGAACACTAAACACTAAAGCTAGTCTTTTTGATGTGGTGGTTAAATTATTTAGTGGCATACCCTAACCAATATCGAATTACAAGTCTTTTTTTATTGTTGATCTAAAATATCATACATGCCCTCTGCAACTAATATGACGAGAAATCATGCTAACCTAGATGGCTCTCCTGCAAAGTTTGATTGATCGTAATTTATAGTGTTGATTGACAAATTACTATGCATAACAATAGAAATGTGTGTATTAAATGTTTGTTCCACACATTTATAATAGATTTTTTAAATGCGGGGATCATCGTTCACTCAGATGATATTACAATTGAAGATGGTTGGATGAATTAACAAGTGAGAAGGTTATTTTCAATTAGCAATATTTATATCAATAAAATTAATAAAACATAGGGGTGAATCCATGAAGATGAGTAATATTTTTAGTGAAATGTGGTGAAGAAAATTTGACATTTTACATATTTTTTAAATTGAAGCAGTAAAAAAACAATTTGTAGGGAATTGTGTTGTCCGAGTATGTAGGTTTCCAAATTAGTCATAATTGAAGAAAAAATTTATGGATGAAATTGTGTGAGAGGTTCTGAAACGTCCAACATTTTGAGTGGACACTCCACCCATCATCAGGGACACAAGAAGCTAATAGGATGGGTAGAGTGTCCACTCGAAAAGAATGTTTCGAAACCTCTCACACAATTTTATCCATAAAAATTTTCTTCAATTGTGTTGTCTTTCTAATGATATTTTTTTCAAGAAATATCAATGGCATTTAATGTGACAAATTTGCATTTAATTAAATCCTTGTTCTTGCAAATTTTCAGAAAAGTTAACAAAGGAATTTTGTTCTCATCAACTAATTCAATGTTTAGTGTATAATTTTCAAACGATATGTATACGAGCATGTTCTACACAGAACATAATATATCCCACATTTTTTGGGAGCGGGCAGGGGGTGGGATTTTTGGGGAATTATATATGTAGATGTAGATATAGATGTAGATGTATGTATGTATGTATTTGAATCACATTTTTCCAACTTTTTGCATAAATTGAAAAACAAAAAAAATACCCATTTGAAGAGGAGACATCCATAGGGATCCTACATATTTTTTATAATTTTTTGGTTGTGTAGTTTTTATGCTACTAATTTTTCTTTGAATGCTTTTGGAAATATAGAAAAAATTTAAGTATTAGTTTTAAAAGAAAATAATTAAAAAAATATAATATGAAATTGACACTTTGATTATGATATACCATTGGATAGAGGATTCGTTGACAAATCTAGTGGCATCAATTTTGCCACCTAAGATGAAAGAGATGAAAGAGATGAAGGAGATTCACTGCCTCAAAGTTGTAGTTGCAGAAAATCCTACAACAAAGGGGCTAGACTTCTAGATTTTAAACCCTTGATTGAGAAGTTTTAGAAAAATTAAGCCCTTTGTGTGTTAATGAAATAAATCAATATTTGTGAGTTATTAAAAATAACTCGATCAAAATAAAAACAAACCAACCATTCATAATTCAAAGGATAATTTTCATTTAAAATAATAATAGCTTGATCTATATGGATTATGGATAATTTCATGTATAATTTTTGTGAATCTATAAATGGATGAAACACAACATTCATCCAACATTAAATATAAACATATATAATCTAATATTATTAAAAAAACTAAATATAAACTTACAAATATATTTTTTCCATTTAAAATGATAAAAATAAAAAGGATGGGTGAGTGTATCACCAATTCCATCTTTAAAATCCAAGAATGTTTTTTTTATAATCCACCAATAAAATATATGGCAATAAATTTAATTCACTAATTATCAATAAAGTAAATATAAACCTACACATTGTTGATAATAATATATAAAATGCCCAAATAAGTTAATTCATTTAAAAAAGTAAAAATAAAAGGATTCACAAGTGTATCACCAATTATTATTTTTTTAAGTTATACTCCATCTTTATATTATCATAAAAGTGTTAAAAAAAACTTGGTTGGGAGTCAACCGTTTGGGAAGCCAGACCATCAATGATGCATCAACTTTTCTATGAGTTTGTGAAATTTATGTCTTTTAAAACTGTAAAACTTGCAATAATATAGCTAAAGATTATCTATTATACAAAATTCTAGTTATTTCTTATCACATAAAAGACTGATATAAGGTGGGGCATGGACACCTAGGCTTCTTAGACTAAACAACATGCTAAGTAAACTAAAAAACATGAGAAATTAAGGAATTAGAGGGCGTTCCTCAGCCACAGGAACCTGAGGTTGAGGAAAATCCAAGTTGGTCAGGTCTAGACCAGCCATCTTATCTAATAGCAGGTTGATTTTACAATCCACCAATTTGGTCTGCAATTGCACATAATCCAATTGTAGCAAGATCTCCTGGTGTGCCTCGCGTCACTCGACCAAGACTCGACCTATAAACATTTTGACATGTCAGTAAATGTCTATGGTTTTCAGCAATTGGGATTCACAAGCTCATGTGGTGCTTGGATCAAAAATCTAGAACCCCTGGAATGCACAACTTCATCATCCTAAATAAAACACCTAAGGAATATGATGTTCGCCTCTGCCAAGTCTATTTTTTCCCTGATCTCTGGCGGATTGTGGGTTCGATAGGCTTCAGTCGAGTTTGTTTCCGTAGTAATGAGCCTCTAACCCGAATTGGTGTATAATTTTCAAACAATATGTATACGAGCATGATCTACACATAACATAATAGATCCCACATTTTTTTGGGACCGGGCAGGGGGTGGGGTTTTTGGGGAATTATATATATATATATATATATATATATATATATATATATATATATATATATATATAATCCAACCAATTAGTATTTGAATCACATTTCATAAACCTTTGTGTGTTCATCAACATTTTTCCTACTTTTTGCATAAATTGAAAACCAAAAAAATACCCATTTGAAGAGGATACATCCATAGGGATCCTACATATTTTTTTATAATTTTTTGATCATGTAGTTTTTATGCTACTGTTTTTACTTCGAATGCTTTTGGAAATATATAATTTTTTTAAGTATTAGTTTTAAAAGAAAATAAATTCAAAAATATAATATGAAATTGACACTTTGAAAATGATATATCATTGGATAGAGGATTCATTGATAAATATAGTGGCATCAACTCCTCCACCTAAGATGAAAGAGATGAAGGGGATTCACTGCCTCAAAGTTACAGTTGCACAAAATCCTACAACAAAGGGGCTAGACTTTTAGATTTTAAACCCTTGATTGAGCAATTTAGCTCGATTGAGCGTTTTTAGAAAGCTCAAAATTTTTGTGCATTAATAAAATAACTCGATATTAGTGTGTTATTAAAAATAACTCGATCAAGCTAAAGGACAAACCAACCATTCATAATTCAAAAGATAATTTTCATTTAAAATAATAATAGCTTGATCTATGTGGGTTATGGATAATTTCATGTATATTTTTTGTGAATCTATAAATGGATGAAACACAACATTCATCCAACACTAAATATAAACCTTCATAATCCAATAATTATTAAAAAACTAAATATAAAATTATAAATATAAGTTTTCCATTTTCCATCTTTAAAATCCAGGAATTTTTTTTTATAAACCACCTAGAAAATATATGGAAATAAATTTAATTCATTAATTATCAATAAAGTAAATATAAACCTACACATTGTTGATAATAATATATGCTAAGTGAAAATGCCCAAAACATTAAAAATGCTCAGATAAGTTAATGCATTTAAAAAGGTAAAAATAAAAAGGATTCACAAGTGTATCACTAATTCTATATTTTTTTTTTAAGTTATTCTCTATCTTTATATTGTCATAAAAGTGTTATACAAAAACCTTGTTGCTAGTCTACCTCTTGGGAAACCAGACCATCAATGATGCATCAACTTATCTATGAGTTTGTGAAATTTATGTCTTTTAAAACTATAAAACTTGCAACATTATAGCCAAGGATTATCTGTTATGCAAAATTCTAGTTGTTGCCTATCACATAAAAGACTAATATGAGGTGGGGCATGGACACCCATGCCTCCTAGACTAAACAACATGCTAAGTAAACTAAAAAATATGAGAAATTAAGAAATTAGAGGGCGTTTCTCAGCCACAGGCACCTGAGGTTGAGGAAAATCCAAGTTGGTCAGGTCTAGACCAGCCATCTTGTCTACTAGCAGGTTGATTTTACGATCCACCAATTTGATCTGCAATTGTACATCATCCAACGGTAGAAACATATCCTGGTGTGCCTCGTGTCGCTTGACCAAGAATCGACCTATAAACATCTTGGCACGTCAGTAAATGTCTAGGGTTTTCAAGCACTACGATTCACAAGCTCAATGTGTGGTGCTTCGATCAAAAATCCAAAACCCGTGGAGTGCACCACTTCAGCATCTTGAATAAAACGCCTAAGGAATATGATGTGCGTCAGTGCCAAGTTTATTTTTTCCTTGATCTCTAGCAGGATGTGGATTTGATAAGCTTTGGTCGAGTCCTCGTCCATAGTAATGAGCCTCGAACCCGAATTACCTATGGAATGACGAGAAGATCCTCCTCTAGAGCGACGGGAGGAACTGTTGTGATCCCTAGAAGAAGTTGGGACAAGTGGAAGCCAATGTACATTGTGTTGGAGGGGAAATCAAGGCTCGAAAGGTGGCAAGGGAGAAGAGTGTTTTCGACAGAGAAAAGGGAAGACAAGGGTGTGAGACCAGGAAGAAGGCGTTGAGGGAAAGTTTAAGGAGCAGCCACCTTGTCACCGAAATTGAGAGTTGAGCCCATAATGAACCACGACCAGAGCCATAGACATAATTACTACAAGTGAGGGAGCTTCTGGAGCATGATTCATACGAAGGACGATCCAAGGGATCCATATGTACAAGGGGAGAATCATCAGATCGAAATCAGTGATGGAGTGACATCGAGTAGAGGAATTCATGAAGGGCGCAGAGGTGGTGGTATAATGTTGCATGCAAAGCGTTAATGAAGGATCCCAAGTGGGATAGTGTCAACGATTGTGGGTGGCATGTGGTGGCTCACCTCTCGGATCATCCCCATAATCAGGCGCTTCACTGTCACTCGATATGAGGGGACGTAATCCTCCTGGGATAGAGTTAGACAGTTGGAATGGATGGGGGAATGGGAGGCATGATCTCAGGCCACATCTGGTGTATTTTTCTCTCTGAGGATACCTCATTAATGAGTCTATCTGTTATTTTTTTGGCAGACCACTTAGCATGGGAGGGGATGATCACTTCTACCTTGGAGAGGATATATTGGATGCACTCTATGGTGTTGTCTAACCTCCAAGTAGTGGTGATTTTGCTTATGGGATATGTGCATTGAAGTTTCAAGAGCATGTGAATGATAATTTCAGAGTCCCCTTCAACAATGCACATTTGATCACCTTCTCTAATGGCTATGTTGAGACCTTCTTCCAACACCTGTAGGATCAAGAACTGAGTACATTCAATAAGTGTGAATAAGGGTGTTGACGTCGAACACTTGAAGAATCCATCAATCAAGAGACATTGATTTATTCCCAATTGTTGATGGTGGGAGAACCTACCATTGATGATTGCAAGCCTCGAGGTACTCATAGGACTCTAGATCTTGATTCCATAATATATGAGCTAAATCAAATGGAAGGAGACTCATTGAAAGGAGAGCATTAAGGCATCTCTCATCATCTAGTGCAAGGTGCAAAGCATTACCTTGATGATTAGGAAGAGATCATATGAATATAATGTTCATGAAAAAACGACCATGTGCATCTCTCACATGCACCAGATGCAATTAGTGCACGAAAGAGACCCTCTGAATAGCAACCAATGAGGAAGATTGTCGACAAAGGAGATGAAACCACCAATAGGGATAATGGAATCCAAGACATTAGACGAATCCCAATGTGTGAATATATTTATTGTCATCTAACACAAGGGAAATCCCCTAGACAGTGACCAAGGTTACCTATCAATGATGAAAGTAGGCCCAGGGTGAAAATTAGGACAACAATTTCATGTGATTTTGATAAACATTAAGGGTATGGCTGACATGCAAAGTCAAGAGTTTTGAGAAATGGTCGACACGGGATTTATACTTCCTTTGAACAAGAGCATGAGAGATATGGATAACTCAGAAAGCATAGACTTAAAACTGATCATTGACAAAATTTTGTGACACAAGAGGCATCAACAAACTCTCCATAGGGACTGGAAGAATAACCAATCGGAGGAGTAGAATCTAACTAACGAGCTCAACTTCCTAAGGTCGTGATAAACCCAAACCTTGGATAAAATGGACTCAAGAGTTTGTGTTATGTTCAAAGGTGACACGACTGATGCTAATAGGAGATAATATTTGTTACCTGCCCATTTTTTTTTGTTTTTTCATAGTAAAATAAATGTTATGATATAGGAGAGGAAACGAGTGTCGCAAATAAGAAACTAGTTCAAGGTAGTGTAACATACATATTCTCAATGAAAGGGAATGCATGTCGGGCATGGACACTAGGGGGGATGTTTCCTCTATGGGTAAAGGGTGTCAAGTTGCAAAGGATATATGAAAGGAATTGCTTGGCCAGTGATGATAATTGTTGGGGAAAGAGGCTTATAACAAGAAAGAGGGAGCCGACAATAGGATCAAAAATGCAATCAAGTTAATGGGATGCAATTACAACTTAACTCAACAAGTGTCCTTTTTCGTATATTTAATCCCCTAGGCCCGAAAAAGTATAAAATAATAACCAGGAGAACTCTTCTAGCCAATGGCGACTAGAGTATTCATTTTTCGTAAATATTCTACTTGGTCTGGAAAAGGGTTAAACTTATACCAAATAGACGTTCGTTCAAAACCATTTAACAAGTGTGAAAGAGACAAGTTCACTCAACAATCTTTTCATTTTTTTTCGAGAGTCGGAAAAGAGCTTAACTAAGACTTGGGGGAGTCCCATAGCTATTAGTTAGAATGATATTGAGTAAGAAAAATGCGGTTCGAACTCAAAGTCATATTGGGACTATAAGGAACTCTCGACCCTATGGAGTAACTTCTGCATGGGAACCAAATGACAAAAGAGTTCTAACTCAGGTACCCATGTTTGGTAAGTTGCTACCACATAATAACAACACTTCTAGTAGCAATGAGAAGGTTCAGTGTCACTAATAAATGGGTTCGTACCTAGGGCATATGAATCATGGTCATAGGACGATGTAGAAATCCAAAGCGGGGTGAGAACCTATCCTATATGTCAGTGACGGAATATACCTGTCGGAGGCGCAAAGGTGCAATACAACGTTGGAAATATGTTAAAAAATCCTAGAAAAAACCACTTCAAACCAGGTCTTTAATTGCGCTATTAGTCCATAAGGAAAGAAAAATTGGTTTTTATATATTTCATTTTTTTGTGATTTTCAATTTCACAAAGGAAAAACAAAAAACGCAAATATTTTTGGACTTTAAAGGATGAAATATAAAAAAAAATTGGTCTTCGGCTTTACTTATATATGTTATAATGGATGGATGTATGAATGTGTTTTCTTTACTTAGTTATGTGAAAAATGTCAATCTAAAATGTAATTATCATATGCATCGGATACTTGATTAGAACTTCTAGGGATGTGATTATAAGTAAGAACATCAAAGTATCACTCCAAAAGTCGCACCCATAGGAATCGTCAGAGTAAAGTAGGATCACTCACACAATAATCGTTTCACAATTGACATAAAACTAACTAGGAGTCCAAGAGAACTTCTAAATATCGAACATCATGTGAAATGGCGTCGCGTAATAGCTCTATGATAGCGCTATACTCAACCAGATTATTCGTTGATGGCTTCAGAAAAACTCCACCTGAAGACACCAATTTCCCCTCAGGTGAATAGATAACTCAAGCAGTGGAAGCCAGGTTCCGCGTATGACGACTCGCACTATCTATGAATCCTAAGTATATCGAAGACTCTGCTGACATCTATAAACCAAGGAAAAACTCAAAAAGAAAGTTGATGACGCAAAAGAGAAAAGAAAAAAGAAGTATATACACTAATATACAAAGGTCACGCCCGAGTTTGAGGGATCAAATGTAATAAATTTTAAGGTAGAGACCATTTATGGGCTCGTCCAGCACATTCCCCTCATAATATTCTAATTTGTAGGCTCCTTTCTCTAAGACACGTTGCACGATATAAGGATCGTGCCACATGGGGTTGAACTTTCCTGCCCCCAGCGGTTCCTTGGCTTGGTCATAAAGGAGAACCAACTCACTCTCAACATACTTTCGGGGACATACAGACTTATCGTATTGGACCTTAACACGTCATGTATTCGCTTTGATAGTCGTAGATGCGTCTCGACGTTGCTCATCGAGGTGCTCTAGGTGTATGAGGCATTTTTTGAGATTGGTCGTGTCAGGTAGGATCTCTATTTCCAACTTAAGGGAAGGGATTTCACATTCAATAGGAAGAATCAAATCCAAGTCGTGTACTAATTGAAACGGTGAGAAACCGTTGGAATTCTTTACCATGGTTTGGTATACCCAAAGTGCAGGGTAAAGCATCACATGCCAGTTAGATTTACTCTGACTAACAGTTTTTTGCAAAATGGTCTTTAGAGATTTATTCAAAGCCTCTACTTGTCCATTTTCCTAGGGATAATAAGGGGAAGAATGACTATGTGTAAACCCTAGTTTTGATGCCAACTTTGTTATCATCTCATTCTAGAAGTGACTTCCATGATCGGTGACAATCTCTCTTTGGATTCTGAACCGGGATATAATATGATTGAATACAAAAAATGTTGTAGTCTTACCATCGCATTTAACGGTAAGCATGGCCTCAACCCATTTAGTAAAATAATCCATGGCCATGATAATATGTTGGTTCCCCCCAGCCTAGGTTGGGTTGTAGTCCATGAAATCCACCCCCCACTCAGTGAAGGGACCGATGGTGACGACTGGGTGAAGAGGGGTTGGGTGCGAGTGCATTTTCCAAGAGAACACCTGGAAAGGGTAACACTTATTAACCTCTACGATGTAATCTTTAAAAATTGACAGCCAAAATTAATCGGCTCGCAATATATTTTGGGTTGTCTCAAGACGGGATAAATGAGAACCACATTCCCCATTGTGACATTCATTGAGAACGACCTCATCCTCCTCGTGATTCAAACAATGATGCAAAATATTATCCACCCCTCTACAATACAAATTGTCATCAATAATACGGTAGTTTTTAGCTTGATGATGTATACGTCGTCGGTCGTCTCTCGACAGATGTTGGGGGAGCTTCAGGGTTTGAAGGTAGATTAAAATATCTCCATACCAAGGATATGAAGATGAGGTAAGGAATATATTTTCATCTGCGAAAAAATTGTCATGAACAATACCTGCATCTAGTCTAGATAAGTATGACATCAGTTTTTCAAAAACTAGCGATTTCTTGGATTTCGCAGAAGCAAAATCGAGATCAAATTCTTGCAAAATAACAATCCACTTATTGTATTCCCCCCCTATGATAGACCTAGTAAGGACGTATTGAAATGGATTGATATCTTGAACCATGGTAGTTTTTCAGAGTAAGATATAATGGCATAATCTTTGAACCACATGTACAATGGATAAGGCTAGCTTATCTACGTGAGAGTATTTGAGTTTAGTACCAACTAGATCTCGACTAGGGTAGTAGAAAATGTGCTCATTAATCTCGTCATCCTTCTGAACAAGTACCATACCAATCATCCCTTTGAACGTGGCGATATAAAGCAAAAATTATCTACTGTAGTCTGGGGGCTTCAACAGAGGCGTCAATACCAAGGATTTCTTAAGAGCATCGAAGGATTCTTGGGCTCACTCATCCTATATTAACGAAGTGTCCTTCTTCAAAAGACGCATGAAACGTTTAGTTATATTGTCATAGTTAACTATGAAATGACATAGGAAGTTAGCCTTCCCCTATAAACCATAAAGTTGTTGAATGTTGCGCGGGGGAGGCAATTGAAGTATTGCATCAACCTTCATAGGATCCACCATGATCCCATACTCAAAAACTATGAATCCTAAAAGATGACCAAACCTAATGCAAAATATGCACTTGTGAGGGTTCAACCGAATGCAATAATAACGACATCTCTCAAATACTAGTCAAAGGTGATTCAAGTGATCTACCCTCTTACGAGAGTGAGCAGAGAGATCGCGGGGTATTCACTCTATGAACCTGTGAGATAGCATCACCGTTCATGGAATATTAAAGAATACCCCTAATATCACTAGATATTGATAAATATATCCCAAAATCCTTTTATTGAACCCCCCCGCC
>ML854428.1:0-12375 GCA_009831015.1 Picea engelmannii | reverse complement strand
TTTTTCACAATTTAAAAACCCCCTTTATGAATGAACGTGATAAGATATTGTTCAATAAGGTGAATCCCCCGTGAGCGAGATCATCTAGGTAAGCTTTGATGATATGCTTAAGAAAATGAAATGCAAAGGTTGTGGTATGTTGAAAGGTCTCCCTCACGTTTTTAAGATCGAAAGGCATTTCATGGTATGAAAAGGTACCACAAGGATAGATAAATGTTGTCTTGTGTTGATCCTCGGGTTTGATCTGAATTTGATTATAACCTAAAAATTCATCCATAAAGGAAAATATTTCGCTTCTTGCACACTCGTCGATAATCTGGTCAATAAAGGAGTGGGGAAGTTATCTTTGGGATAGGCTTTGTTCAGGTCCCTAAAATCCAAACATACGCAGACGATTCCTTTCTTTTTATCTATGGGAATGGAGTTGGACAACCATTCGATTAAGGGAACCGGGTAGATGAAGCCAACATTGAGTAGCTTCTCCACCTATGCCTTAATAGCGGGGGCCTTCCTATGATTAATATCTCTAAGACATTTTCGAACAGTTTTAGCATTCGGATAAGTTTTAATTTCATGTTCGAAAATGATGGGGTCGATCCCTGACATCTCTGCACCGATATATACGTTTTCAATTTTACCAGGGGTTCGAGATATGTCGATCACGACAGTAGGAGAAATGATCGCCACGTTTCCTTCAACATAAATACCATGCATATATAACAGAACCACGGTGTGACCGACCATCTCACTCAGGGTGGTCCTAAACTCATCATGTTCAATCCTAACAAGCCCTGGGATAAATAGGATCGATGATTCATATCGTCCCAAGGCCTATAAGGACCAGACATGGGCTCTAAGATGGCTTCATCTAACAGTAAAGTATCGTCAAGGAAATCATGTGAACAACTAATGATTGATCGGCCCATATGGGCTCTAAGACGGGATCCACCTCGTTCGTCCACGATGAGGAAGGATCTAGTTCAGCAGTAGCTTCTTGAATATCTTGATACACAACTTCTATTGTGGACAATGGCAATGTCATCTCGATGTGTGAATGACCTCCGTACGACATAGTCAAGGAAGGTAGGTTCCAAGGGTCATCGAAATACGAAGTACGAAAAGGAATGGACCTCATCAATGACGAAGACTCATCGGAGATGGAATTAATATATGCAATCAGTGTTGTGAGATCAAAAGTACCCATCAAGGAGGAATACATCCCAACAACAACATTCTCAGTTCCCCATTGAGAATTATCAATAATGGGGACCGAAGGTCCCACCGATGCATTAGGACCAGTATGCACAAAGGATAATTGGTCAATCGTCACAATATTTCCTTCGTGAGGAAAGAATAGAATGCGGAAAAATGACAACACAACAGTTGTCATAGCATAATTCCAATTATGCCCTAGTATTAGATTGTAGTCAAGAGGTGCATCAACCACCTCGACTTTGACCTCCACAATTTTTCCGCATAACTGGATTGGAAAAGAGGGAAGGATATTGAGGGCTCTAAAAGAACGCCCATAAAATGCAGTCAACATGGTCATGGATTGAGACAGGGCGAAGATCCAATGGATTTCCAACAGGATAGAGATATTGTGGATGTCAAAGCACCTTCATCAATTACAGTATGTTTTATGGTAAATTTCATGTACACCACATGGATTTGAAAGGCCACTTGGTAAGGTAAGCGAGACCTAACGTCTGTAACATCAAAATTGATAACCTTTGATCCACACAAGTCTAGAGATCCTAATGCAGATAGCAAGGCGTTCCTCTGTGAAGGACACATCTAGAGCACCTCCAAAGCTGACATCACACATGGGATTTGGCCCAAATCCTCGACAATCGAATAATTTTGGGTAGCTCTAGCATTAGGATTGTGGGCAGAGCGCTTAAGTACTCATCTTGGAATACGAGGTGGAGGTTTTGGATTATCAATCTGAGAAGGCATTTCTAGGGGAGGAGGAGGCTTTGGACCTAAAACACTCTGTGAAGAATCATAATTGCAATATCGAGTGGCTACATCAATCTGAGACTGAACCATATTGACGCAAAGATGGTCACCATTGTGTGTCGAAGGGTTTTGACTCTCGCTCGATGCATTTCCGGTGTTAGAGGTCCCCAAGGCCATATTTTTGTTACGTGGAAATGAGTTAGTCATCACAGTAGGAAGCTACATTATGAGCCTTGAGGCTTCCTTAATTTTGGGGCACAAGTGGGTAAGGTGATCATATTTACAAAGTTTACAGGGAAACTTCACCTTCTTCTTTTCTTTCTTGCACTCACCGGAATTATTTTTCGATTTATCATTATTATTGTTGTCTTTGGATTTATTAATATTATTATTATTTCCACCCTTAAGATTATTACCACATCATTTCCACTTGTTCCCTCCCAGTTGTTGGTCTCGTTTGGGTTTGAAGACGACTGTGTAGAATGCACATCCATCGACAGGGTGGTGGTGGACGAATCCTTAGCTTTCCCTGCTATAGATTGGTTAAGAGACAAATCTTTCAGCTTGTTCATCACCTGGTCTGTTACAGTCTTAGAATTTGTGGAGCCTATGATGCCATCGGCATGAGGCCCAGGCCTTTGTCTATGATCATAATTTGATTGTGGTGTGTCAGGGAGAATTTCGTAAAGCATCCGATATTGAGCATATATACGTTCCAATTGTTGGGCTTTGAAGATGGCTTATTCCTCAATTGTCACTCTGGATGTAGAAACATCCTTTGAAATGTAAGGCAACAAATACTTGAGGAACCATTCCAACAAAAACTCTGGAGGAATGTAGAATTTAATCAACCTCTTCTGTCTACGCCACTCTTGAATATGATCGGAAATATGGGTGGATTTATCTTGCCGAAGAGTTAATAAGAGTTATAGTCTAGCATCATGACGAATTGGTAGTTGGAAGTGATTAAGAAAAACCAATACCATCTGACTAAAATTTATGTAGGTTCCCCCAGGTAGCTCAATGTACCACTTTGCGGCAACCTCGACGAGGGTGCGCTCAAATAGCCTCAAATGAATAGAATCATCATTAAGGGAGTTAGATTAGCACCATAGGTGAAAGGTAGTCATATGATCACCTAGGTATTCACCATTATTTCCTTCAAACTTTGGAATGCCAAAAGGAATTTTGGTGGGATGGGGGGCCATGACGGATCATGGCACATAGGGTCATTCATCAATTTTGACAAGTCTGGCAAATTCAACATGGCTAGAGAAGGGATCCAGGGTTGCGGTGTATGAGCCCATGCTCCTGGGAAAGATTGTGTTTGAGAAATTGGGAGCCAACCAGGGTTCTAGTAAACACCATGGCCCTGGCCTATAAGGTAATATCCTCCTCCCAATTGATTCATGAAATTTTGTAAGGGAACCATACCCGCAGAAGTCGCTTGCAAAGAGAAAGAAACATGAAAAGGATTATATATGTTGTCGCTATATGAAGGAACTCCATGTTGGGGGTTTCCCATACCGTAAAACTGACTCCCTCTGGATGGAACACTAGAGGACACAGGGGGGTTCTCCATAATAAAATC
Source organism: Picea engelmannii (assembly GCA_009831015.1). Lineage (NCBI taxonomy): Eukaryota > Viridiplantae > Streptophyta > Pinopsida > Pinales > Pinaceae > Picea > Picea engelmannii. Next base: position 8,822 of record ML854428.1, on the reverse strand, counting down.
ACTTATAGGAATCGATGTGGAGGAAGAGGGAATGATGGAAAGAATATAGGAAGTAAATTGACCACCCATTTGAGTACTCCATCCTGCAACATTGAAGATAGGATTAGGCCCGCATGAAGGAGGGTTCCATCCTCCAACCATAGGAGTCGCTTGAGGGATATGACCTCCACCAAATGAGAAAGGAACATAAGGAGGTGTCGTGCCCCCATACCCAAAACTAGGATACATATTGGTCGTTGAAATGTAGGATGAGAAGTGTGACATCATGCCATGGATACTAAAATAAAAAGGATTAGAGGCTGAAGGTATTGACTAAATATTATAATTCGAAATACCGTATGGGAATACAAGTATTTGCTTCGATAGTAAAGCTCATGGGTTGGGTAGCATTAGATGAGGGATCCTCCGACATCCAAACTATCAAAGACAAGGGAGTCGAGGGGACCCCTCTAATCACAGAGGATAGGGGAGTTGAAGGGATTCTCAAGAGATTCATATCTGACTCAGTACTCATGGTACGATGATCACGATCCTTAGAGGTGGAGATATATGCACCACGCTTATTAACTCTATGCCTTTTAGAAGGTGGCTTCAATAAAGGATCAAGATGTGGAGGAAAATTCAAAATATGAAGAGATCGGCGAGGAGGTTGGTCTTCCTCCATGGTGACTCAAAACTCAAGATACAATAAAAAATCATAAGGCCGACTAATAATCAGAGAGCACACTTCTAAATAAAGTGAAAGGACAATGCACACAAATAGGATATGATGGTTGAAAGGGACCTCCTAAACTAAATTAGGTATTCCTCACCCAAGAGGGGCTTGCGACTCCACAACAATAGATTGGAGGTGTCAGAATCAATTATAAAGACCCTCGTAGACTTCACAGCGTAGTCTGTCAGATCCCTTCATAGAGGAAATCCTCCATAAATTATATGTGTTGTATGATCCCTATCTGACTCAGGGTACCTACAAAATAACCCTTGCAAGCAACCTATGTGGTTACTTATATCAAGCAACTAAAGTCACCATGATAAAACCAATTCTCAGGAAAGAAGTCACAAGTTTGGTCCACCATATGGGAAGGGTAGAAAAGCTTGAAATCTTGAAAGCACCTCCTCTCAAGGAGGTAAAGGCACTAGCAACACACCCAAATATGAATAGAACCCTAGAAATATATCTGACGCTAAGAAGGTATTAGAGGGATATCTTTGCAACCAACTGCGCGCTACCTCGTGCTTAACTCCGATGTGAGCAAAGCCTCCTGAGGAAACCAATTATATAATGGGTTTCACCACTTCCTGGTCAGAAACATACATTGAGTTTTATATCCCTGGAGAAGTTTACTCACAAAATCATATTCCAAGGCCCTAGCCCCTAGGTCCTATACTTGTTTGTGTACCCTAAAAAATAAAATCATTTCTAATCAATTTTAATTATTTAGCACTAGTTTTAATGGATCTTGCTTACTCAAGAGGTGTGATCATGAAATTGATGGTATTATGACTCCGCATATAAAAAAAGAAGCAAATGTAAAAACACTACTAAGTACTAGTCTTGATTTTCAATGAGATGGTATGCTTCTAAATATTGATTCTAACATGCAATCTCTACAATTTCAATGAAGTGCAATCTTTCCTAATATGCCAAAATTAATGTAAAGTATCCAAAAGTGCAAATGTCATAAGTGAAATGCAATAAAGAAAAAAAAATGTATTTTCGATATAATGAAAAGAAAATGCAAGGACTGAATAACAAACTCACGGGAAGATCCTACTACAAGTAAAAGGAGACAAGTCAAGCATGATACCAAGAAGTAACTACCCAAACCATTGTGCAAGGACAAAAATATGAGAAGAATGAGAAGAAAGAAGTTTGCCCAAAGAATTATCCAATAAAACGGCTTCCTATCACTTTGAAGGCACTTAACAGTCATAAAATGCATCCAAGAAGTCTCAACAACCAACAAAACTCACCCAGAAAACACCAAACTCATCCAAAAGGACTAAAGAGATAATGTACGCAATTTTTTAGAGAACAGCTTGAGTATGTACGCTCCCTAAAGGAAGACAACCCACATATGTACGCGCCCTGACAAAGGAAAGCCTATGTATGTCAATGAAGACACTTCCTGAGCAAGGGTTAGGCTAAGAAAATCAGATACAAGGAAAAGTATAAGCTTTCAAGAAACAAACGACAGATAAACTCGGGAAAACTGAGAGCAAATAAAGGAAAAAAAACACCCAATACCCCCAAAAAGGAGATCTCCCCAGTGGAGTCATCAATTATGTTACGAGGAAAATCTCTCTATGGCTAGGGGAAAACCACAATAGATGAAAAACACCCAAAAATAAACTCTAATCTCAAGTATGCTATATAAATGAAATGCTAATAAGAGAAGGCTTGAAGCCTACCTCGTACAGACGTTCGAAGAAGACCATCGTTGAGCACACAACCCAAAGCTTTATACCTGCAACTTGTCTTCAACAACCAAGATACGCAAGCATGTGGTAATGATATATAATGTTAGAATATAAATTAGCATAATCCATTAACATACATAACAAATAAGCTCATGGAAATCAATACACATATTTTCAAGATATCAATTGGACGAGAAAAGAGTATTTCTATTAATGTAATCAAGTACATAGGTGAAAAACTTTTGTAGCAGCACATATCAGAACCGAGAAACTAAGTCCCTCCACCACTTCAATACTCCATAAAGGCAAGCTCACAAGTAGGAGTCAATGAAGGTCTACATCACAAGATAGGAAGAGCTTGGGGGTTGAACACAAGGAGTTCATACTTTCAAGGACAAAGGGATGCAGACTCAATTGAAGTGAAAATTCTCCAGAGTATATTTGCTCTCAATCTGATGATGATTTGTTTATATTCAAGGCTTGGATATGGCTCAAATTATATCCTCCAAATGGAGTTTAAGGGTCGAGTCGGAGCGTTTCCAGTATATGGAAGGTTAAGGATCATAGATCTCATGACATGGCATGGAAACCTAATGCATTTTTTTAATTTTTTGAGCACCAAACCGGATGTACACGGGTTGTAAAGGAGCATCCTACGTATGTACGCGAGTTGTATAACTAGGAGGTCGCGTACATGGACAAAAATGTGTCTTTTTAGCTCTGTAGTGATAAAAAAAGGGAGGAATGAAGTCTGCAAAGGGAAATGGAAGGTCATCCAAGAAAAATGAATGGAGTGTGGAAAAATCGCTATAAAAATCTACCCTATATTGTTGTGAAAATCTCCTCTAAATCTTGTTGGAATTGGGTTGCCTTTATAGGTGTCATCAAAGTTGAGTTTTAGAAATACAACTGGGGGGGAGACCATGAGATATGGGGGAAGGTACCAGGAGTAGGTAGTTGGTTGGCTATGAGCGCAGAATGGGGGTGAAAATCAAGATCATGGAGAATGGGAAGCTCCTAAGGGGAGTAGTCCCAATCCTAAGATGACCATGAGGCAACCAAAGTCGTTTCTCTGGTATTCTTTTTTATTTTATACCAGATTAAGTCTATTCCCATAGATTCATTTCTTAAGATGTGAGGATTGCGTTATTTCCAATTTTCCTAGAGAAGGAAGACGGGAAGGAGTTGCTAGGATTGATTGAGGATGGGATTAGAGAAGGTTGAGGATCACTAGTGTTTTTTTGTTGCAGGAATGTTGTTTCTTTGATGATCAATTGTTCAAAAGATAAGGGAACAATGATCCCAAAGGGAAGAGGAAAAGGGATTGGATTTGAGGAAGTGTTCCATAGTCTCTTCATCTTGTGAGTATAGATGGTACAACACGGGGCCACAGAATCCACATCTGATTAGGTTCTCCCATGTCATAATTTTACCCTTGGAGAGAAACCAGAGGAAGAAAGAGACTTTCAGCCATAAGTTTTGATTCCAAATTAGTATCCAAAGATCCTGAGTTTGGAGGTGTTGGTCATCTGCAGAAATTTGGTATGCTTCCTTGAGGGTGAAGCATCATGTTGATCGGTATCCCCACTGAATCTTGTATTTTCTTGTTTGAATGTGTATTTTCATGTTCAAGAGATCCCACCAAAAGGAATTCCAATCTACTTGAGGGGGGAGGGGTTTTCATTATTCTTTGGGGATCCAAGTTCTCCAAAAGTGACCAAGATTAGGAGGAAGACAATATTGGTGAAGCCAACACTTGTATTTGGTTGTCATGTGATGTCTGAGCAATAGAATATCTGGATTGGAGTGAAGAGGAGGAATTTGTTTCCGTGCATCATCCTAGAATAGAGCATCAGTGTCATCCCTTACTTCCCAGAAACAGTCCTTGTGGATAAGATATTTTATTTTCCAGGCAGCATTTGAGATCAAGGAACCCGAGATAGTTCCTGAAATTCTTATGAGGTCATGAAGCTCTGTGAGAGGGTAGAACTTCTTGTGCCAGAGGATATTTCAGAGTGTGTCCTTTGAATTCATCTAGTGCCACCATGTTTTGGCCCCGATGACATATCTAATAAAATCTCGATCTCTGAGACCAAGGCCCCCCTTGAGATTGGGGAGGAAAATCTTGTCTCAAGCCACCAAATCCCATTTCTTTTCTTTACAAGTTCTACCACACAGAAAATAACTTTTAAGGTTTCAGACAACTTTCAGGATCTCTTTGGGAGCAGTAAGGGAGAAAAATAAGTAGAGAGGTGTATCTTGACGAACAGACTTGAGGAGGACCAGGCGTTTGGCTGCATTGAGCGTTCTAAGAGACCAATTGGCCAATTTTTATTCATTCTGGAGAGAAGGTACTCTCATGATGAATTGTATAGTTCATTGTTGATGAGAGGGGAACCCAAATATTTGGATGGAATAGAATTCCTTTGGAAATTGAGGATCATCGAGATGTGATTGGGCAATGTTAAAGAAAAAAAAATGATATTTTGAAAGGTTGATAGTGGTACCTGAGGATTTCATGAAATATAAAAGGACATGTTGAATAGCCTTGGCCTATTTGGTTGTGGGTCGAGCTATTACCATAGTGTCAACAAACCATTGTTGGTGTGATATGGTAATCTCCTCACCATCACCACAAACTCGCATGCCTTTAATTTTATTCTCTGCCACAATAGATTTAATGGATCTACCAAGACCTTTTTTCATCGGGATGAAGAGGAAGAGCAAGAGGGGATCTCCTTGTATGATTCCATGGGAGGGAGAGAAGGAATATGAAGGGGATCCATTGACTAGGATCAAGAACAAATTAGAGAAGGTAAGGGTGAGTACCCATTAAATCTAGGAAGGAGAAAATCCAAAGGATTGAAGAGTATGATGGATGTACTACTAGCTCAACTTGTCGAAAGCTTTAGACATATATAGTTTTAAGAGCATGCTAGGGGTTTTAAATATTTTGAGGGAATGGATGACCTCATGGGAGAGGATGATACCATCAAAATTTTCCACCCCTCCACATAGTCGTTTTTTTTTTTCTGGAGAAATTAGAGAGGGGATAATATCTTTTAGGAAATTGGTGATGAACTTTGTGAGGATTTTGTAGACCACATTGAAAAGAGTGATTGGGCGAAATTTATTGGGGCCTTCCACTTTATCTTCATTTTCAATAAGGGATAGGAAGGTAGAATTTAGAGTTGTAAGGACATTGGAGTGTTGACAAGAGTCTTTTACTAGGGCCTAGATGTCCCATTTTATGTTAGGCAAGAAAGCCTGAAATAAATCTGAAGTAAAGTTGCTAGGTCATGGCGCTTTTCTTTTCGACATTTCAAAGACCGCTTGATCAACTTCCTCGACAGAGATGGGATGCATGAGGGAATCATTCTATTTTGGGGAGACTAGCTACAAAATATGTTGAGTGGTTTTCTGGATATTCAGCCTTTGCTCTGCTTCTGGTTCGGTAAGAATTTCCCAGAAGAAATTGACTAGATCTTGTTCAATGTCAGTATGCTCAGTCAGACTCTTTCCAAGTTTGTCTTTTAGGGATGTGATGTTATTGTGATTCCTTCATTGAATCATAGATCTATGGAATAATTTGGTGTTTTTTTCCCTTCTTTGAGCCATATGATTCTATATTTGTGGTTCCAAAGCATCTCTGCGTGCATGCCTTTGTCATCAACTTGTGATTGGAGATGTGTCTATTCTTTTATCATATATTATGTGCAACATTCTTGTATAATATCTTGTTGAACTTGTTCTATTTGAGTGGCCAACTCTTTTTTTTCTTGAAAAATATTTATGAATTCCTCTTTGTTCTATATTTTTACATTTTTGATATACTTGAGATTTTGTTGAAAACCATAAATTAGTGATATAGAGTTGGGACTGCACTCTTCCCATCAAGATTTGATGTTGTTCTGAAAATTGGGATGGTCCAGCCAGAAACTTTCAAAATGGAAGGGCCAATTGAGGGGGTTTCCTTGGAGGTCCAAATTAAGCATGAAGAGTCAGTGGTCTGAGCCTCCATAGTGAAGAATAGAGGATCGAGGCTAGAAAGAAAGATTCACTTTGAGGCCAGAAATCGATCAAGTCTTAAGGAAACCTAATTTTCCCTCTTATGCAATTGTTCCAAGTGTGCACACCATTGATAGTTTCTAGATCCATTGGGGTGAGAGATTGAATGGTGTCAAGAAAAGATTGAGATTTATGGTCTAGTATTCTTATGCCTATTTTCTTTGCAGCCAAGGAGGTGATTATGCTTAAGTATCCACCAATGAGCCAGCGAGCATTGTTTATGATTGAATTCGAGTTTTGAATGGAGATAAGAAAATGAATCTTGTCAAAGATAGAGTTGGGTCTATAAACATTAGTGAGAAATCTAGATTCATAGGATCATATGAGTTGTAAGATAGATGAGGGAGTGCTTACTGGAAAATAAGTTGGACAGAATGATTTCAGAAAGGTTCCAAAGAAGGGATAGACCTCTTGTTTCTCTCTGTGCATCTAGATCCATTGCTTGATATCCCTTCCAGATTCAAGGGGATAGGGTTTGAAGCAGGTCTTGGGGGAATTTGGTTTCTTGAAGCATTAATATAGAGGGGTTTTCCTAGAGAATATTTTATCTAAGAAGCATGTGCTTGGTTTTACCATTAAGGCCTTTGATATTCCAAGAGATAATTTTCATGAGAGATGAGGGGGGATGGGTAGGAATTTGTCCGTCATCAAGGCAATGTGTCTCGAGTTAACCAACAACTCACCTAGTTCTTAGAGAAGTTGCTTATTGCTTCTTCTTCCTATTTTTTTCCTCTTTAGGGTTTTTAGGTTGATAAGAGGAAGAATGATATTTAATTCCCAAAGAAGGAACATAGGGATTACCATTTGATGTTGGATTATTGAGGATCTGATTGTGAACCAGGGCATCCTTCAGAATTTGGACATGTTTCTCAAGGATGGAATTTAGATCTTGACGCATACAAGTCATTGCAATGGGGTGTAGGTAAATATCCCCAAGATCCATTTCCTTGTCATCGTCCGAGTTAGGTTTCTCTGAGGTGTCCTCCTACATATCTTCCTCACCTTCGCTGATTATCGAGGATTCATGGTCCATGGTTTTACGGTGCTTGACCTTTTCTTATGTAGGATTTTCCTTTGTAGGGTTTGGCTCCTGTTGATTTTCATTCTCCTTGTTAGTATCTTTTCCATCTTCACCCTAGGAGATATATTCAAAGGATTTGTTGGATTTGAAGCCCCTGTTAGGGTGTGGAGGGATGGGATTTATCCTAGATTTTTTCATGGTTGAGACTTTTTCAAATCTTTCAACATCTCTTGAGGAGGGATATGGAACTATATTTTCTTATGCATGAAAAGGGAAATATCTAAAGAGATGGCCATACTCATGGAAACGCCTCTAGAGAAAAGGGATGTTCTCTTAATTTAGGGTTTGGACCCATTCATTTTTCGTGATAGTGAAGATTGATTGAGTTTGGGAGGGATTTAGTGAGATTCATGTAGACACAGATGAAAGCGTAGGATGTGTAATGATTGGTTTTGGTGATCTCCAAGGTTTTTACAAAAGTGTCGAGGGTGTTTCCAATGCCTTCAATAATTTATTCGTTCCAAAACTCATGTGGCAAGGAGTATAAACGAATCCAAACAAAGGCAACCATGAAGTCCTCTTTTTTTTGGGATAAATCACTCCATCCATGGGCAAAAGTAAATCCCTATAGAGTTGAAGAAATAAGGGACATTCTCAAAGACCTAGTCGTGATCTTCCAAGTTGGAAAATATGGATGTGAAGAAACCCTTAGAACCTAATTCGAGGTCAATATGGCCCTTGTGTTTCTAGGTTCTTCTTATCCACCATATTAGGGCCTTCTCCATTGGCCAAATTCCCATGAACTTTCCTATGAAAGCATGATTTTGCATAAATTGAATGTAATTTTCAATTATGTCTGTTTTTATTTCATATTTCAAATTCTCACTCGCCTTTGGCAGACAGCTTGTTGTAGATATGGGATTATTGGTTTCCTATTTCCTTTAAATTTGAGTTGAAATTTGATCTATAGTTTTTGGTTGCTTACCTTTCATATATCCATATGGATCTCTTTCTCCGTGAGTGTGATGAAATTAATTAGATGCAGGGTCGAGGGAGCCATTTCGGTGGCCTTCTAGAACTCGTTTGTAGGAGGGAGTGTCACTCCCTCCTCCAGTTACCGCCATGAAGGAAAGAGAAAAACCATAGAGATGTGATAAATTGAAACCTGTTATGATCAAACGCCTAAAAAAATGATAAAAATTCAATGATTACAGTCCACTTTGAAAGGGGAACCTCCTTTTACAATATGTCCAATTCAAAATACAATATGAGATGAGATAATATGATCCTAAGACTAGGTATCCTTGGT
>WSFP011385156.1:0-28943 GCA_009831015.1 Picea engelmannii | reverse complement strand
CTTCTAGAAGGATCTTCCTCTAGATAGTTCTTTTGATAGACATATTTAGTATAAATGGGAGTCGAGGGTATGAGAACTTTTTTCTTGGATATTATCATAATAGAGCTCTGCTCGACTGGAGGTTGCCCCCTCGAAGAGGCAAGTGAACATTGCTCTCAGTAATCAAAGTGCTCATTCTGGTGTTATTTTGGTATTATTGTGGTGTTGTTCTGGTTATATTGTTTTTCATCTGCCATTTCTAGCATTTTATTTATGTTCTGTATATTTTTTATATCAGGAATATTACAAAACATATTCAAGCAAGAAACCTATGAATCCCACTGTGTTCCACCTCCTATTGTTCCCACCTGCAAGCAACCTAGAAATTGCAAAATAATCTCATATTCGCATTCACAACTAAGCTTAAAACTAATTGGATTGGAAGGAGGGTGGAGGGGAGTAATTATGTCTTATCCTTATTGTTTATTACTCAAATCAAAACCAAAATTGAAGTAGACCTTCATTAATGCTTTCTTTCGCATTCACTCATTGATCCAAAGAAAGCCTTAAAAAAAACATGAACAAGTGGAATTTTTCTTAATTAGATGTCGATGCCTACCAACTTCCTTCTATGGTGAGCAACTTCCTTCCTTGTTGAGTTGAGTTTGACTTCATTAACAAAAAAAAGATGTGTAGAGCACTAACCCCTTCAAAGTCATGTTTTGCAAAGACTACTTTTAATTTTAATAATAATTACATCAAAACCACTTCAATATGGTTTGACCAAATTTTTAATATCAATGTTAGTGATATAAAAACCACCTTTAATTACCTTTTCTTAGTGGTGGTTGGGAGTTGGAACACTTGTTTATGGAATTATCAAGAAAAATGGCCCCTACTGAAAATCCATTTGTATTGACCTAGACCTACTACAATAAATACAACAGAAGATATTGGGTGCATAGGCATTGAACCCCCTCGCACCAACCAATGTAATGAAGTTCTTAAGCATCTTCAATTCTAAAAACTATAAAACATTAATCTGCATAACCTTGTTAAAAATTTCACACACTACTAATTTCCCACACTCTTTAATCCACTTCATAAATATAGGTTTCTTGTCTACACAGAGATTACCTAATAACCATATAATTTAAACTCTAACTTTTTATATTTTACACAATCTCCATAAATCAAATAAAATTAAAACTAATACTACTAAACTTCCATATATCTATAAATAAAAATAAAATTATTTTTAATGAACTTAAACTGATTTTCCTTTAAAATACAAATAAATAAAAATAAAATTATTTCTAATGAAATTAAACTTGAATGCCTAAGTTATACTATAGAATAAAAATTATTTTTAATCAACTTAAACTTGTTTACCTTTAAAATACAAATAAGTAAATAAAAATAAAATTATTTCTAATGAAATTAAACTTGATTGCCTAAGTTACACTATAGGATGGTAACGTGGTGATTTTGACATATATATTTTTTTACTAAATATATATTATATAAAAAATGGATGTGGTCATCAAATCTTTTTTCTTTCATTTTACATATTATTATGGAATTTTTTTGTTTTTTAATTAAAAGAATTTTGGCCTTCACTGCATGCCAGCTTATGAAATTTTAACTTATTACAACCATTTGTACCCTGGTTTTTGGCGTTTGAAAAGTTCGTGTATGCCAGCTTATGAATTTTATGATAAAATACCTACGTTTTAAACATAAGATAGCTATTCCTTTTTTAATGAAATTTGATTTCATTGAACTTGTGAACATTAATAGGTGATTCCTTTGTGAACGTTAATAAGTGAAGCCTATGTTCTACTGTGATCTTAAATGTGGTTTCTGCTATCAGCCGGAGATTTTGACTCTGTGAAACATTTAATAACAATATTGTTCAAATTCCAATGAGATTAAACATTTAACAACAATACAATTACAAAGAGGTTGTATACTTTATCAAATATCAAATTACGATATACAAATCTTAAAATCTGTATATTTTTGTTTTTCAAATAGTAATTTTTATCATCTGAATGAATTCAAAAATCTTATTTTATTTGAGAATTACAATTTGTGATAAAAAAAAAAAATTATAACAATTTTGAACCATATGAAATGGTTTTTTTGGCAACATAAATTTGTACGAAATCATTTTGTTGTTTAAAATTTCTGAATGCAGAAATGAATTTAGCATGCTGAAATTTTTTTAGGGCATTCTGATTATACAGAAGTACTCAAATGTGCTGATCTAACAATTTCTTGAGAGATTTCTGACAGTTTAAATTACGACTATTTTTATTGTTCAAATCACAGTCTCCCCCTCATAGATAGCTTCCTGTATGGAATCATATATTTTTATGGTTCAAATCACCAGTTTCTCTCAAAAAGAAGGTTAGCTTTTTTAGGTTTAGTTGGTCATATATTTTTGGCCTTGTTTAATTGTTTTATATTGTTGGAAGAAAGAGTCATTTAGTAGTTTAAATATTCCACTTTTTGGAGTTTTTACTGGGATATTTTTCCATCATTTTTTACTGAAATCCCACAAAAAAAAATTGTCAAAACTCCAGATTTGAGTGATTGAACTTGTATAATTAAAGTGTTTTAATAGTTTTTTTAAGGTGCTGAGACCATTTATATATTCAAAAATACAATTTAAACAACAGAAAAAAATAATTTCACCCAAATCTACTTAGCTGGATTCCTTGAAAAATTCAAAAAATCAAATATATAGAAAAAGCTAATATTTAAAGTAACCTCTTATTATTCAAATCACTAAGAATCCTGTTTTATCTTAAAATTACAATTTATAATAATAAGAATTATAGTTTGTCGTTAGTACAATTTTCACGGACAGATTCTTTCTAGATTTCGTCATCGAGAAGCAAGATCGAATGAATGCCCTTATCCTACGCCGGGAATTTCTGCAGAAATATCACGGGATAGAAAACGAAAGAATGTTCTGACCCCACTGGACTCGTTGAAGGTAAATTGATGGGCCATGGCTGCCTCTTCAACCCCGGGTTGAAGATCAATTCCAACTCAAAAGTTGAAAGATCTTTTTCATTACTTTGAGACTCGGAAGAAGAAAGGAACAAATAAATTGTTGCCAGTCTGCATTGACGTGGAATAACAGCACCATTGTAGATATTTTCCCACTCGAAATTCGGCAGAGGTTTATTTTCTGCTCATTTTCTGCCTGGGATTTTGTGTTCATTTGTTGTTTTTTTTTCCACGGAGCCGTTCGGACGGCGATTTTCCGCCTCCTGCACAAGTCCCGTATGCACATGCACGATGCCCGTATTCGCAAGTAAATCCCTAGGAGTGATTCGGCGGATTCGGGTAGCAACGAGCAACAGTGCACTCCTCAAATCATGAATAGTACAAATCACTATACAGACAGATGGCAGCAATAAGGGTGGCCAATTTTCATTGAATGATGTAGTAGGTGGGTTATAGGTTGTCAGATCTAAATTGAATGTTGTCCTCAGTGGATTATAGGTTATTTGATCTGAATTTTTTTTTTTTTCCGGATGGAAGTTAACCCGCTGGGAACCCACTCCGATACTCTCACTCCGATACTTCTCCACATAGTGGATGATATGGGGGTGGAAAGCAGCAGCCCGAGGGACTCGTAGCCAGGCTAGAACTCGTGACCTCTCCCCAACCTGGGAGAGTGTGTGCACGTCTTTGCCATGCGAGCTATCCCTCGAGACCAAAAAATTTGATCTGAATTGTTTTATAGGTCGTTTGATCTGAATTGTTTTTTTCTATCTATAAAATTTTTGAAAATTTTTGATTATACAAACTTAACCACTTAAAATCTATAGATCCAACCATTCATCACCAAATTTCTCACAAAATCAAACAAAACAAATCAAGAAAAATAGCTACAACTTTTAAACTAACTTTTTCCAACGAGAAATTAACTCGATTTATATTAGAGATATAAATCATTTACATCACAAGTAGCCATTACAATTCGTCCCAGAGACCCAGCCGGATTTGACCTCAAGACCTCCTCCCAACACTTGGAGAAAGGTACTTGTACTTGAGAAAGGTACTAACTTATAGTTTGCCTCAATAAATATGGAATACAATTATATTGTATTGGGAAATTTCATGCATTTACATGAATATTTTAAATGATAGTAGCATCCAAACACAAATGAAAAGGTCAAAAGGTAGTTTAGACTGGGCCTTAAACAATTAGCCTATGCAGCAACAGCAACATTAAATGTGAGAATGCCATGTCTTAAATTAGTATACATACACGGTAGTAAAAATTATTATAATTTAATAATTAATTAATAATAAAGATAAATACTATTATTACTATTTTTAAAAGAATATTACATTATTATTATAATTTAATAATTAATTAATAATAAAGATAAATATTATTATTATTTTTAAAAGAATATTATTTTATTTAAAATATTTTTAATCATTTTTGAAAAAAATATTTTTAAATTTATTATTTCATTGATAACATATATAATTATTTTTAATAAATATATTCATTATAAAATTAAAAATTATTATTAATAATAAAATTTATTATTTTTTTATAAGAAATTTTTTGGCTTTTGAAAGGAGTTAAGAGAGTCCAATGAGTGACCTTTCCAAATGATCATTTGGGGGAGATCTCACCTCTAAGTCAAAATTGCTTGAGCTAAACTTTATAAATTAATAATAAAATGTATTATCATAATAATAATGATTATATTTAATTTTATATTTTTTCTAAAAAAAGATGTATATTAAAATTTAATTATAAAGTTCTCCTTTTCATGAATCCATGAATATCATGAAAAAAGTTTTGAGAATCTCTCCATAAATCTAGATAATTAAAAATATTGATTTTATAATAGATTATTTTAAAATTACATATCTATAATTTTTGAATTATTTTTGTAAAATTTAGATTTTTTGAAAAAATGCTTCTATTTAGGATCTCTTATATTTATAATTATTTTTAACAAATAATTTTTTATTTTTTTTAAGTAAAAAGTAGGTCCTGTTATATTAAGGCTTCACAAAAAGGGAGCATACATGACACATAGTTGCCAGGTGTCCTGCCTGTGTAGGAAACCAGGACACCTGGTTATCCCACTGTAGCATGTCTAAAAAATATAGAGAGCATAGCACCACCCCAGGGGGTATATTCATGTTTAACAGTAGTTTAATAATGCAGATTCTAAGGCTAGCACCTAGTGGACTACAGTCCTGGTAAATTACGACAGCAGACATAGAGAAAAGCATGCAGACAATAAAACCTGTTACTCGGTGCTCCCATTCGCATCCTTCGTTTCTTCCTCACTGACTGGGATTGCAAACGGCTGTGCACAGGTTGGACATTGGCGTTTGGGCGTGACGTTGGAGTAGGCCGTATAAAGCATATCCAGGCGCTGGCTTACGCAGACCGCTCGGAAAATCTGATCGTCAACCAAACTTCGGACTTCAAAAATGAGCTGCAACTGCTCCGGGAGCAAAAGAGGTGGCGAGGGCGGCCTTGGCAGCTTGTCATCTCTTCCCAGTCGTCCTGCGTCCTTGACTTCTCCGGTGTCCACCTGTGGCTCCTCCTCGATGATGCATGTCGCTGCGCAAGGGTCTGAGGAGTTCTAGGCGCAGGGGTCGGAGGAGTCTTTGTCGTGTGGTGTTGTCTCTAAGCGGATGAAGCAAGTTGGGGGGTCCCAATTATCGGGGACTGTAAACATTTTCCTTTCTGAAAAATCTGGTGGGAGCTCAATGCTCAAGTCTTCTTCCACTATTGTGCCGGGAGGTGAGCCTGCGGCCATAGTCGCCTGTCGTCATCTCTGCCTGGCTAAAGTCACTGCACGTTTGAAATCTCGGTGTTGTTTCTTTCTGGAGGTGGCTGCATACCAGCCAGCCCCCCTACGGGGCCTCCCTCTCAATCTCGGCATAGCTAGAGCAAAGGTCGATGCTAAGTCACCGAGAGCTCGGTAGCAGCTTCACTGCTCGGGAAGCTGCCAGAACACAATAGAACTCCCGAGTAGGCTGGTGGGTGGATAAGCCGCGATTAACGCCATTAAAGCCATGAGCTTAATGCTCTGGCTGGCCGGACTGAAAGCACTTGTGCAGAGGTGCATCGGAGGATGGAGGCGATGGGAACTAATGTGCATCATAACTCGCGAAGTGTGTGGTGAGGGCCTATATTGATGGCCTCCCACACCCCCTCGCCATGTCCCTCGCCACGTCCCTCATTCTCGGCACGTGTCACCCCATACGGGGTATTTTTAACAAATAAATTTAATACTTAAAGTTATTATAATTATTTTTAACAAATAAATTTAATACTTAAAGTCATTGAGCAAAATAGTTATCTTCCTTATTTTCATTTAAATAAATTTTATATTATTATTTCAATATTTAAAATTAAGTTTATTAAATTTGTAAAAAAAAAATATTAAAAAAATTATGATGATAGTTATGATCAAAATTGAGTAAAAAATTATTTAGATTTCTTCATAATATTATTTAAATACTCAAAAACATTAAAAAAAAAACATTTCAAAATCACTATAATTTTGATGACTTACAAATATAAATATAAATAAAATTATTAAAACAATTAAACAACCTTTAAAATTTACTATAATATCAAAACTAACAAAAATAAATAAATAAATAAAATAAAATAAAATTTAATTTGTTAATCCAACCAAACAACAAACTTTACCTCAAACACTTTGAGGTCAACATAAAATCAATCTATCGATTTAACATAACACCCAAATTACCCACGTTGACCACCAAAATGAATGTTAATCGTACATGATTGTGAATGATTTCATAATTTAAATAATGATTGATTTGATCTTTGTGTGCAACGAACTTTGGAAGTGTGGGATACGTCATTTCCTTGTTCAAACAGTTTTTCCTTCATAATCCGATATTAAAATGGTTGGAATTTTCAATTTATGTAAAATTGTAATTTTACTAATTGTAAATTGTGATTTTGGATTAGTTTTAAGATTTTGAATCGGGGTTGGTTGGGTTTTTTTTGGTAGAAATTGGCCGGAATCTGGAAGATATAAATTTGTATAAAATCTCTCTTTTCTATTGTTTAAATTGTTTTTTCTGAATGCATAAATGGATTCAGCTTGTTTAAAAACTCCTGAGGCACTCAGATTATACAAATTTCGTCACTCAAATCTGCAGATCCAACCATTCATCACCTGATTTGGGACAAAATCTCAAACTGAAAAAATAACCAAAAAACTGTCAAAAAATAAAATGTTTAGACTACTGCTTTTGAATCTATCACATATTTATAATTAAATTTTAACCATGTAAATCAACATTCCAACCATTTTTATACATCAATTTCAATTTTAATAGATATAAGAAAATTTGAATTCAACGCATCTCATATACATAAATATTTCACCAAAACAATTTTTTTTTTAAATACTGAATTACAAATATTAATAATACAACAATTTTGCTCAACAAATTCCAGCACTACTAAAATCCATAAATATTTCACCAAAACAATTTTTTTAAAGAAGAAATACTAAATTACAAATATTAAGAACACAAACATTTTGCCGGACAAATTCCAGCACTACTAAAATCCAGAGGCCAAATTGTTCGAAAAAATTTGCAACTATACTTCCATAGAGTGTAGCCGTCGTCAAATAGACGACATTGCAGAAATCCCAACATTTATGATCAAATAGATGCAAGCGCTGCATCTGCCTCTCTTAATTGAATTAAAGAATGCATACAGCCTCTGCTATATATGCGGTCTTCCCAGTCCACATTACTGCCTATCAAATGAAAGAATCTAACTTTGCATTCCAATTTGCAAGAGTTCAAGGCTCTACCAGTTTCACACTATCTTGCTCTTTTATTACCAACCGTCTTTACAATGATCTCAAATTGAGTGGATATCACATTGGCTTGCAATCGAAAATGCAGGCTCGAAGTATTTGCCACCCAGAATCTGCTTGGTCATAAGTCTGTTGGCTCGGTCGGTCCAGTGAACTCCATCCCAATTGACATACGTTTCCGGATAAGCGCAGGAGACCGCCTTCACAGGGTGCCCGGCGATAGTCCCCGAGATTCCGCACTGCACAGCGTAGTCGTAATTATACTTTCCTCCCACTCCGCAGCAAGCTCTTGTGGTTTGCTTGAATCCTGCATTCATAATTGAAAAAGGAAAAAACGACAGAAGTGATTCTTATATTTCTGGTTTCTGCAGTGTGGTAAATTGTTAGATAAGTTTCCGATTCAGTCCATTGAATTTGGAAAACTTATTTAACAACAATGATAGAAATAGCAGTATTAAGTGTTCTGGAATTAGGGTTAGGGTTAGTGCAATCAGTTAACTATCTACTCAGGATATGTTATAAATAAAAACACTATACATCACAAAAATTCAAATCCTTTTGAATTCTCATCTAAAAACCCAACCTATCTAATAAAATAACAAAGGAGTGGGTTAACTGGGGGAGCAATTTTCTCTCTAGAATTATTTTTCAGGCAGGTTTTTTTGGACAGTTTGGTTTTAAATTTTCGGTCAATCTAGAATTCTGATAGATTTTCTGAACATCTAGATTGGTTTAAAATGGGGAAAAATTCTGAAATGCATGGAACTTTGATCCATCAAACTCAGACTACCCCTGAAAATCTGACTAGATTCAAATCCTTTTTTTTTTCTCAAAACTCTGGAGAAAAGATTACTCCCTAGTTAACCTACTCCAATAACAAATCCTCACAGAAAAGATTATTCCCTAGTTAACCTACTCCAATAACAAATATCCTCAGATCTCATCAAAGCAAATCTCGAGATCCCATCAAAGCAAATCTCGAGGTAGATTTTTCAAATCTATGGAATCCCTCGATATTACCGTCATAAAGACTTTTGAAAAAAAATTACAAAACCAGAGAACTTGAAAGGTGCGCACCGTGTCGCGAGGGATTAGCGATGAAATCGTAAAGAATGTCGTATGTATTGACATAGATGACGTTGGCACCCTTGAGCTGGCCGCGCAGGGATCCGACCTGTCCTTTCAGTAAGCCATTGTAATATCGGACTGCGTCGTTGTAGGAAATAGAGCAGCCATGGCTGTCGAAATCGTTGGGGGAATGGCCAAAATAGGTGAGCCAGAAGGGCTGGCAGCCTTGAGGCCCCACGTCCTTCACCAAAATCGTTCTGGCCCCTTCATTGTATAGCTCCTGAACCCATTCAAACAACACGAATCAGATGAGTTTGCGTAAGAGTGAGCATGACACGACTGTGGTCACGAGGATCGATAGTACCTTGACAGCAGCTGCGACACTTTTGGCCACTTTGGGGAGAATGCTCTGCTTCACTTGGCCAGGACTCTGTTTCAAGTTCTTGTACCCGTAGCTGAAGTCATTGCCTCCTATTTCTAGGATGTAGATTCCCTTATCAAATGCATCTGCTGATGGAAGATAGCTTTGAGCACCTGCCCCGAAAAGACAGAAAGGGAAAAAGGTCCATAGTGAGCGCCATGATTCAAAGTGCAATTATTCCAAAAGCATAACCAGACTGTAATGACCAGCAGTACAGGCCTATTAGAATCTATCAAATAATTACAACAAATATTTGCACCTGGGAAAGTGGCGAGGGCGTGCATTCTACAGGGTTGTTGGGGATTCTAGTGTATCTCACTGGTCTCATTGGGCAATTAATAAGCACGCACTCTTATAATATTTCATCATGTCTCTTGGAAATGTTTATAAGAGGTATTTGTTACATGAATTATAACCAGTTTCTAATTGGAAATCTTGTACATTTATAAAGATTGGAATAGATAATTTATCATTTTAATATTTTCAATAGGATTTTCCTGGGGTTAATAAGGTCTAGTCATCTAATTTATAATAATTTGTTTAAATTATTTAAATTTCACTTAATAATTTTTTTAATTGTTTAAATTGAGCAAAATCCTTGACAACATTGTTTCATTGTTTCAGACTTTCAATCATGGTAAACCTTTACTTCTATTTAAAAAAAATTATGAGATTATCTAATACTTATATTTGTAATAAAAAAATTCATTTACTACAAAATTATTTTATATATATATAAATTTCTTACAACAACAGTCAGATAAGTTTATCATGCTTGTTATTGATCAGGGGTTCCACACTCTCTTGATTTCCCTCCAACAAGGCCTCTTAATTAATGATTTCCTTCGCACAAAACCTTATAATCAGTGATTTCCTCTTACAAAACCACGTAATCAAAGTAGACAATTGACCCACTTATTTTATCTATATATAAATTTCTTACAACAACAATCAGATAAGTTTATCATGTTTGTTATTGATCAGGAGTTCCACTCTCTTGATTTCCCTTGATTTCCCTCCAACAAGGCCTCCTAATCAATGATTTCCTTCGCACAAAACCTCATAATCAGTGATTTCCCTCTTACAAAACCTCGTAATCAAAGTATACAATTGACCCGGCTTACCATCTATGAAACAGAAAATGTATTCAAAGAGTTTTCAGCTAGTACATTTCCTCTAAAAAAAAATTGATAAAATAACATATGTTCCATAATGAATTGCGTTGAATGTAACATTGTTGTGTCTAACGCTTGTCCATTGAACAGTGACTCCAAACCAGCCATCTTAAAGGTAAACATGGAGGTTCGGAGGATTTAACTCTTCGTTAGGACACTGGCCCAGAACCATTTAAACAGGGTATGATGTCTACGTATAATTAATACAGATCTGTCAACTTATGTCTGGAATGGTGAAATTCCATACATGCAACTGTGGAATATGCAACCAAACGCTAGATCTGGATCTAGCTAGCAAATATCAAACTGTGATCCCTTTATAAACTGTGAGAGTGATCATTGACTGATCATTTAAAACACATACTTTCACAGAGGAGACAGATATATATCAAATAAGAAACATTTCCCCAACTAGCTCTACCTAGCTATAGAGCACTTAACATCTTTCCCTGCAATTACAATATAGCATTCTAATTTAACAGAGCTATAAAGGACGATGTCCACAAAGTTTGACAAAATGCCTCTTTTCTTATCCCCTAGCTGTAGAGCACTAAACATCTTTCCCTGCAATTACAATATAGCATTCTAATTTAACAGAGCTATTCAGGGCATTGTCTACTCAGTTTGATAAAATGCCTCTTTCTTATCAAAATGGTTCAATTATTAGGAAATCGATTAGAAAACCCCCAAATTTTAGATTAACCATAACTCAAATAGATTTATGAAAAAATCTTGACTTTTATCCAAATCAATTACAGGAAAAAAAGAGTTTTATCCCCAATGCAACTTGAGTTCTTTCTCACTTCCTTCTTATTCTGACCATTCAATAGTGAATAATGTATATAGAATGAACAAAATGCACCAGTGACCAGACAATGACCTATTTTGCTAACTACATAAAACTGAATGTTAACCAAGACCTCTCTGTTCTCCCCCATAGTTAAAAGCATATGTCAAACCTTACTTACATTGAATGGATTGATATCCTAATCAAGAAACTGTAAAACAAGCATAATTAAAGCATTAACACAAATTTAACCTACATTGAATGCATTGAATATGCACAATCTAATGAATCAATTTTTCACCCACTTTGCATGCATTGATATTCCCATGTTCTGAATTGAATATCTGCCCACATGTAAAGTGTGATGACTACATAAAATGTGAAATAATTTGGAGTACAGAGCATCAACATTCACCTAAATAAATTTAACAAAACAAACAAAACTGCATTTGTGATGATAAGTGGAACAAACAAAACTGCATTTGGTTTTGTTTTGTGATGATAAGTGGAGTGTTCAGTCTAAATGTTGAAAGTTTCTACACTGTTTGTATAGTTTATATTCAGAAATTTCAAAAAAGTATTATAATAAAATGCTAAAACCAACACACTCTAAACAAAACTAATTTCTAATTTCTACCAGATTTTTCAAAAAATAACCAATTCCCTATAAGAGAAAAAAAAATAACCAACTCTCCTGCTCCTTAAAGCTCTGGACAAGGAACCATATAACAACACCCACCCGGTTAGGAGCCATATGATCCAAATCTCATAGAGATCTCTATTTCAGAGTGGGTTATTCAGTGTTACCGCTTCATAGTTAGCTCCGCACAAATTAAATGAAAGCAATCATTTACATGTAAGAAAAAGTAAACAGATTAAACGAAAGCAATCATTTAAACATGTTTAAAAAAAAGCAAACGAAAGCCTCGGACCCCAGACCCCAGTCTTTTAGATGGGTTTAGACTGGGCTAGCCAGTATTCAAATTCCCACACTGATCTGAAACTGCAACAACGGATGTTATTGTTGATGGCTTGAATAAAATATTGCAACTAAGCACGTTAGATCAGAGTTCAAAAAGCCATTAAAGCTTTCTTTACCGTGTTTCTTAATGGTGTTCAACACCTGCTGCTTGAAGACCTTGAACTGATTGATCTGAACAGTGAGATCAATGGGGGCAATGAACGAATCCACAGACACGGCAGTAGCACCAGCCGCAGCAAAGTTGGCACCGTGCCCAAAACTAGAATCCACAGACTGCAAGTATGGACTCAGAAAGGGCATCCCAAGAGCCGTAGCTGCAAAAAAAACAAAAGACATTATTATAAAAATCCCCTTCTCATTCACTACAATGCAGACACAGAGAGAGAATGCTTATACCGAAGAAATCAATAGACAGGCGCCCGTCGCAGTAGCGATTTACAGGTTTTCCGAAGTAGGTCCGTCCATAGGGAGAATTCTCTGCGAGCTCATTATTGGGAAAAATAAAGTGAATAGCCCCGGTATCTGAGCTCGAGTCCCCGAAGTTAAATATGGCAGGAAAGTTGCAGTGTCCGTAACACAGAATGGGCAGGAGGACACCAATGAGACTTGCATGCAAAAATAATAATCGAGAACTGCAGCAGCGATCCATTGCGGAAGATTGATGCAAGGCAGGATCAGTTGCGACAATGATCAAATGTTAGCAACGCAAAAGCCTCTGAGAGATTAGACGAAGTACAGAAATGAATGAGGCTTGTCATCTTGCAAAAGGCTGCAGAAAACGGGTCTTGTGCTGTTGCTGCAGCTTTATATAAGAAGAGTGGCAGAAAATATACTGTTCGGGAATCATGGCCTCGAATCTGCCACAAATGCCCATGAATCTGTTGTCATGCATATATGCACCTTACTACAGCTGTTGGTGTGCAACACTGCCGGACAAGCAAAACAGACACAGACACACAAACCCTACTCAGAGACCTGACTCTATAAACTATAGCTGAGCACATTCACTCCATTAGTGAGAAAAAGATAAGCAGGCAGATGCCATTTATTGCACGGATTTGGCATTATAGGCAGGGCATTATACTGGGATTTATGATTCTATACGAATGGATAAAGGGTTTACAAATAGCCTATTTTTTTTAGTAAACATTTTGATGTAAATTTGGTTAAAATTTAATACACATTTTGATGTGAATTTGGTCAAAATTTCCGTTTGAGCTCAGTTTTTCCCAGTTTAACTTAAGATGAAGCCGTGCCCATAAGGGTTTTAATCAAAATTTAGCTGTGAATTATAGTTTTCCGGTAGTGGAAGCTTACAAGGTTTTTTTTAAATGGTGGACCTGTCCCGGAAGGGTTTTGACCCTGGGACCTGTCCTGGAAGGGATTTGACCCTTCTTAATTTGACAAGGGATATACACTGGGCGCATTTCAAGGCTCTACAGGATGCGTAGTCGTGATTCGTCCAATGTATGTGACTATATATACACTGAGAGTAGTAGTCTAGAGTTTTTTGTGGATTTTTTTTGCTTGATTTTGTTCCAAATTTGGTGAGAAATGGTTGGATCTGCAGATTTGAGTGGTTAAGTTTGTATAATTTAAATGTTTCATGGTTTTTCAGCAAGCTGAATCTATTTATACATTAAAAAATGCAATTTAAACAACAAAAAAGAGCGATTTTATCCAGATTTAAGTAGATTCGATAAAAAACCAAAAAAATAAAACCTTTTACCAACACCTATATATAGTATGGAATGTATGGGCGTAGCTTCATAATAATGCATTTTAACATTAAGATATATATAACTTGTGCGCGGCAATGTATCCTTTGTATTTTAATTTGAGATAAAAATTTAAAAATTATTAAATTATTAAAATTTTAATAGGTAAGAAATATTTTTTAATTAAAATTATAATATAAAAAATATAAATATTTATATTAAAAGTAAACGCTATGGCTGAACTTGACAATTGAAGTATTCCTTTAAAAAAAAATTGAAGCTAATGCCAAAAACTAAGATCCAAAACCCTTTAGGACTTTTATAATAAAGTCTGTAGAGTATTGAGACTTATCATATGGGTACTACAATGACTGGTCTATTGGCAGCAATATTGTTCTATACTATTGAGACTTATCATATGGGTAGTATAAAGAATAGTCTATTTGCAGAATATTGTTTTAGTATTGAGAGTTATCATATGGGTAGTATAACGAAAGCTGAGTATATTTACAAAACATAAAAATAATTGAGATTCACACATAATTAGGGTTGTTGACAGTTTTTTTTATATGTATTTGAAAATGTTCTATTATATTTGAAAGTTTTAGTTTAAACATTTTATGAAATGATTTTTTTAGACGATTTTTTCCAGGAACATTTCTTGAAATTCTTCAAGAAATTGTTGGATCCGTAGATTTGAGTGATTATTTCTTAATCTGAGTGTTCCGTGGATTTTTCAACATATTGAATCCATTTCTGCATTCAAAAATGGATTTTAAACAACAAAAAATAGTGATTTCATGCAAATTTATGTCGTCGGATTCCCACAAACAAAACCATTTCGTAGAATAGTTAGACAATGCCTATTTGAAATATGTTTGAGGTTCTTAACAAAAAAATTTAAAGAAGTTGCCCGTGTTGCATAGATTCATGGACTCCAACTTGGTTAACATATCACTATGGCTTCCTCCTTTAATTGAATTGGATAGACATGAATTGAATCCACTGAAATGTTTTGAATGTGGGTAAGGGCAAAGGTTGGGTACATTGAATTGGAGGAATTCTCCACTAGCTTGACTACAATAGCTGCAAGGGACTTTAGTTTAACTTCCATTACTTCATTTTTTTTTGCTATTGACATATCATGAACTCAACCATTTTTTATTCCTTCTCTCTCAACTCAGCCAATTGAGCATTGATATCCCGAGTATGTTGAGTTCTTTCTCTTTCCTCCTCAAAATTGATGGCTTCTTACTCACCTTGCCACTGAGTCCATGAATTGACAAGGAATCTAAGCTCCCCTTTTAATTAATGAATTTGTTCCTCGCACCTTCATAAACCCATCCTAATGTCTACAATCTCACACCAACCACAGTGCCCTGGTTGACAATTGCACCCCTCCATGAGAACAAGAGATAGCCAACCACTAAAAACCAAGAGAAACCCAATAGTGAAAGCCCCACATAAACCACCAAGGAGCCAATAAGAAGGCTCCAAAACACACCCAAAACCACAGAACAAGTGCCATAACTCTTTTGACATAGACAACACAAAACTCCTAGTATCATAGCTTAACCACTAGAAAAAACCAAACACAAAGGCTACAGAGCAAGTGATGGCAACCTCCCGGTTGAATTCCCATAGGTATGCAAAGTATGAATTACTCAGCTTGCGCTTCAAATTTGAGAGCTCACAAATTTCTTCAATCGGGCCCAAAATCCCCTTTTAATAGAGTTATGGAGTTCTATGTCTACACCAATCCCAAATTACAATTTATTCACATGGATAGGCACTTCACCTCTCTTTCAAAACTGATTGACGCTAACCTCCCTTTAAAAACCGAACATTTGTTTCACCCGACACTAAGCCCCTTATCCCCCACGCGATCATTGTTATGTCCTTGCGCCAAACCTCCATTCGCTAGCTCCTTCACTATTGGCACCCGTTCCTTTAACCATGGAACTCAAGGCTATGACCTTGTACTTATATTGTCATCATTAACTCTTGTCGATCAGCAGCATGCATAAACTACACTACCATGACAACAAACTAGGCGTTGGGGCCTGAGCATTCAACTCCTCCATAAGACCACAAGTTGTGACCAGGTGCTAAGCATCGTCGTCATAACTCTCTATAGGGAGCAACTACAATGCGTAGTCGTCTCGACCTGAGAACATATGTATCGTCGTCGACATTTGATCGGGGAGAAAACGCACAGGATTCAACTATCCCGATCTGATGAAACTGGGGCCCACTCTAAACTTCCGCTCCAGAATAATGTTGTCATTAGCCTTCTTTATGAACCATTGATCTGATTTTCTTTTGTAGAGAACCTTGTCATTGATCTGATCAGAGGTTAATCTCCACCGTTGATTTCATCGTCGCGCATGCAGTCGATTTCATTTATACTTATCATCATCGGCAATCCCACTTCTCATCGGCACAGTTACCGAGCTTATATTGTCGATGATCCTAGAGTCGTTGTCAGACCTCAACTCTATTCTAACATTTCGTCATCGGCTCCTATCGTCGACAACCTCTTAATGGGGTTAGATGTCCCGATATAGCAAGCCTCGATGATACAATCATGGTCGTTGATTATGGAAAAGGTCCACTCTAACTTAATCTTAATCATTTGTTTGATCTACTATGTGGAATGAATTTTGCATGCCCCAATTCAGCTCTAGTCGATTCTAATACAAGACTGCAACTTGTCCTGATTGGATCCATTGATTAGGATCACTCTGAATAACTCTCCACTTTCAATCTGGATCAAGTTTTGACTCAA
This sequence comes from Picea engelmannii, assembly GCA_009831015.1. Taxonomy (NCBI): domain Eukaryota; kingdom Viridiplantae; phylum Streptophyta; class Pinopsida; order Pinales; family Pinaceae; genus Picea; species Picea engelmannii. The sequence continues at coordinate 12,148 of WSFP011385156.1, read as the reverse complement.
ACCTTTTCAGACTACATGCCTCTAATACAATGGATCGACCTTCCCCTCTGATTGCTCTCCTCCAACTGTCTAACTCGAATAGACTAAGAATCATAGTCATCGATCTAAGGTGATCAATGGTCATGACTTCTTCTAGGTTTCAAGCCTGTTGCGACCCTAGAAACCTCGATTTCTCCTTTGTGTTGAATCATTGCTCCTTGTTGTGATTCTCTGTAACTATGAAACTCCAGTCTATCATCAAGTTTGGATCATCAATCTCGTCCGATGATCGGCAATCAAGGATCACGATCTACCCTCCTTTGATACAAGGATTTAACCACAACTTGACCTGTAATCTGCAACCACAAATTAGGGAAACAATCTTACACACAAAGAATATGATCTCAATCAATAATTCATATTTACAACTCAATAGATCGCCACTGAAAGATAAAAAATTGCCAATGCAATAAAGCACGTAACACAGTGTTATTTCTAATGATAATTTACACATCCATAGTACAAAGGTTTCCTACATAACCCTTTTGGTTACTCTGGCCTGATATTACACTTAAATGGCCTATGTTCAGCATGTTGGCCACACTTGGCCTCCTCGACACACAATTTTCTCACCCTCACTCAATCCAACTTGTTGTCTCTCCACCCCTCCATTGCCCATAGGCTTACAATTTAAAACATGGAAGGTCAACTTCCAACCCATCAAAACAAATTCCTAATTTCTTGCAACTAATTACAATATTAACATTTCATCCCTCTAAGATAGATGAGGATTAATTTGATCGAATCCTCCATACTTAAAACAATACATCTAACCCAACTAACTTGTTCCATTAAGCCATTTACATCATAATTAGGGAAAACAACCCTCTTCTTTCCTAACAACCCCATCTTTCTAGAATATATTCACAAAACCTAGGAAAATACAATCAAATCGATTAAGGGAACCCACTCCCTTTAGTAAATTTCAAGACCCCCTTAAGCCTTCTCAACAACGTTGATTTAGGAGGCAAAATGCTCCTACATAAGACTCCCAAGGTTAAACAAAATTCATGATCTCATGATCATGAGTCTTCATTTTCTTCGGTCTCCTTTAATCCCATTGTTGATGATGCCCACATGCTCTGTTGCATGACTATTGTTCATCATATTCCAGGATCCCAAATCTTATGTTGTAGCTCACTCATCTTGTTGTCTAGTTGTTGAATTGTTGCTACCTGCAACCTTCTAGGATCCCATGCCTTACTTTGTTGTTGTGCAAACTCCTTGCTTGCTTTAAGAAATTGTACTGACATGTTTCTCTTCTTAGTCTTCTTCTGGTATTTCCACTTAGAAACCTTCATCAATTGCTTCCATAACTCATCTAATTCAATGTCTAGTCTTGCTTCTTGCTGGTACATATCCTTATTGAAATCTATCTACTGCAAATTTCCACAGAAACTTTGTATGGTTGTTTCCATCTCTTTGCCTTCACACTTCTAACTGTCCTCAACTTCTTGAGAACACTACTCACTAAATAGAAAGTTATGCACCAAATACTGCATATCCCTAAGATGCATGCTCAATCTACATGATTGCTCAAACAAATTATATTCTTGGATTTTATTAAAATGACATATTTGCAATAAACATTTTATACATTTTTGTAAGGATTTCTCCATGATCATTTTCTTCAATACTACCATCATCTTTCACTGTCATTTCTTCTTTAGCAAGTTCCATGCTTGCATCACCGTAGTCTTGCATAACCCATTCCAAGATTCCATATACTTCATCATCTGAAGTATCTCCAAGCCAACTCATTGTCCTCTTCACATCTTCATCCTCTTCAACACCTACATCCTTCAAACATACACGGTCTCCCTTTTCACATCTTTTATGAGACAATGATGTCTCTCTTTCTAAAGCAATAGATTTATGGATATGTGTCTCCTTTATGCATTCATGAGAAAATTCTTCATCTTCCTCGTCTTTTATGAAAACTTTTGGTGGTTGCCTATCTTCACAACCTGCAATCACACACAACTCATTAGTTTTATAAACATGAGATTTTTTAGTCTCTTTAGATGCTTCTGGCATCCTTCCCTTATGCTGGAATGAACTTTCCAAGCTCTCCATGAGGTCTGGACTATGAACCTCATCTTCCTCTCCAAGAATCACTCCCTTCTCTGGTTCACAAAAGTCAAATGTTGGTCTTGCTTCTAAAGACATTTTGTACTCATCTTCCTTGAGTTCTTCATTTTTGATCCAAACATCCAATCTGTGCTTCAAGCTATGTATCATCTTCCTTACATATATCTGTACAATAGGTCATTTAACCTTCTTCTTCACATTCCAACCATATCTCTAGTTTCCCTCTCCTCTTTCTTGAAACAACTTCATCACTATATTGAATCATTCCTTTAACTCAACAAACTCTCTGTCAAGCTCCTCTTAACTCATTTTCTCTCTGCCAATTTCTCTGGCATCCTTTTTCCTCTTACCGTGGCTTCTCTTTGATCCTTTGTTATGACTATCAATAGTCATCTCCATCTTCTCCTCTGGTGAGCTTCTCCTTGCCCACCGTGAATTGCATCAAACTTCCTCTGTAGTAAGTCATCATCAAACTCAATACCCCATCAAGCTTTTGTTATGAGATTGACCTCTGGGTATCACTGGTTCTCTCCTTTGGAACCTTATGAGCATCCTTTGCTCCTCTCTGGATTCTGCACCTACTGATATTTCCTCTAAGAACTTCTATTGTTCTCCTCACTTCTAATCCTCAGCTATAAGTGTTTACAACATCCCTTGTTGCAAGGTTCTTCTGCCATAAGCTACTTCTTTCTATAGATTATTCTACTCTCTTCTGTCTAGAGCTTACCAAGTGTAAGGGATATCACCATTCCCTTTCTCCTTTTGCTTCCACCTACAAACATATGTATATTTTCACCAGAGTTAATTATAAAACATTAAACCAATACCTGGAAGATTTGTTTCATGATCTTGTCCCCCAAACATCTCTTCTTCTTCTTGGTTGGAATGGCCTGAATCTGTAGTAATTCACTAAGGAAATTGTATATCTAATTCCTTTTTTCACCTGTCTGCACAATTTGATTCTCTACCACATTTACATCTCTTAAAACTTTTAAGTCTTCTGTTGTTATTTCTGCAATTTCAAATTTGCAAACTTTCCTTCTTCAATTTCAAAGCATAGTTGCGCTCTAATACCACTTTATGGCGACCTCCTAGTTGAATTCCCACAAGTATGCAGAGTATGGATTACTCTGCTTGCGTTTTGAATTTGAACACTCACAAATTCCTTCAATCGGGCCCAAAATACTCCTTTAATAGAGTTCTTAAGTTCTTTGTCTGCACTAGTCCCAAATCACAATTTATTCACACAGATAGGCGCTTCACCTTAGTGCTCATGAAAACAGATCAGCGCTAACCTCCCTTTCAAAACCAAGAATTTGTTTCACCTGGCACTAAGCCCCTTATCCTCCACGCGACCGGTGCTATGTCCTTGCGCCAAACCTCTATTTGCTAGCTCCTTCACTATTGGCACTCATTCCTTTAACCATGGAACTCAAGGATATGACCTTGTACTTATATCTTCATCAACGGCTCTTGTCGAGCATCGGCACGCATAAACTACACTACCCCAATGATGAACTAGGCATTGATTTCAGGCATTTAACTCCTCCATAAAACCACGAGATGTGACCAGGTGCTAAGTGTCATCATCAGAACTATTTGTAGGGAGAAACTACAATGCTCAGTCGTCCCGACCTGATGACATATGTATCATCGTCGTCATTTGGTTGGGAAGAAAACGCACAGGACTCAACTGTCCCAATTCAATTAAACTAGGCCCCAATCTAAAATTTCACTCCAGTAGAACGTTGCCACGAGCCTTCTTTTTGAACCGTTGATCTTATTATCTTTTATATAGATCCTTGTTGTCGATATGATCAGAAGTTAATCTCCACTATTGATTTCATCGTCACGCATGCGGTCGATTTCCTTTATGCTTATCATCATTGGAAATCCCACTTCTCATCGACATGGTTAACAAGCTTATATTGTTGGCGATCCTAGAGTCATCGTCGTCCCTCAAATTTGTTCTAACATTTCGTCGTCGGCTCTTATTGTTGACAACCTCTTAATGGAGTTAAATGTCCCAATATAACAAGCCCTGACGATACAATCATGGTCGTTGATTCTAGAAAAGGTCTGCTTCGACTTAATCTTAATCGTTTTCTTGATCTACTCTGTGGAATGAATTTGACATGCCCCAATTCAACTTTGGTCGATTCTGATACAAGATTATCACTTGTCTCGATTGGATCTGTTGATAAGGGTCACTCTAAATAACTCTCCACAGTCAATCTGGATCAAGTTTTGACTCAATCCTTTTCATAATACAAGCCTCTGATACAATGGATTGACCTTACCCTTTGATTCCTCTCCTATGACTATCTAACTCTAATAGGCTAAGATTCTCAATCGTCGATCTAAGGTGACCAATGCTCACAACTTGTTCCGATTTTCAAGCCAGTTGTGACCCTAAAAACCTCGATTTATCATTTGTGTCGAATCACTGCTCCTTGTTGTGATTCTCTGAAATTCCAAAACTCTGATCTATCATCAATTTAGGATCATTGATCTCATCCAATGATCGATGATCAAGGATCATGATCTGCCCTCCTTTGATACAAGTATTTAACCATAACTTGACCTGTAATCTGCAACCACGAATTAGGGAAATAATCTTACACATAGAGAATCTGATCTTGATCAATAATTTAGATTTACAACTCAATAGATCGCCACAAAAAGACAAAAAAATGCTAATGAAATAAAGCATGGAACATAATGTTATTTCTAATGATCATTTACACATCCATTGTACAAAAGTTTCCTACAAAACCCTTCTGGTTACTCTAGCCTGATATTACATTTAAATGGCCTCTATTCGGACTATTGGCCACACTCGGCCTCCTCAACACACAATTTTCTCACCCTCACTCAATCCAACTCTCCATCTATCCACCCCTCCATTTCCCGTAGGCTTACAATTTAAAACATGAATGGTCAACTTCCATCCCATCAAAACAAATTCCTAATTTCCTGCAACTAATTACAATATTAACATTTCTTCCTTCTAAGATAGATGATGATTAATTTGATTGAATCCTCCATACTTAGAACCTAATTTCCTGCAACTAATTACAATATTAACATTTCTTCATGTTAGCAACATTTCTTGTATAGGGGTGTTCTCCTCTCTGATTTTAGGCCTCTGGTGTAAACGCATTGAAGTGGGGTTTGAAAACCGGTCGAATGTGTTTTATTCAAAGGCCGCAGCCATAAGCATCGAGCGCAACTCACAGAAGAAGTCCATTTTGGGCTTAGAATCAAGCGAGCGAGCAGTCTGATTTCAACGGCAAGGATCAATTGACGAAGCAGATCGACGGTCATCGGGATTTCGGGGCTGTGAAGTTGCCCTGGATTTAGCACGAAGGATAGTGCCAATAGTTCAAGGAAAATCTTGGTCGTCCGATCCAGTTGAGATAGGTGGAAGTCAGTCGACATATCGGGGATCGGTGTTTCGGGAGACAAGGAGCCTCCCATTCTTTACAGCTGAAATCGACGATCGACGAAATGCCGAAAGCACCTTTGGAGCCAAGCCCACGGTCCTAGCACCAGGTCACCTCAAGCGAGCCTGTAAATGGGGGCAGCCCCCCTTTTATAATAGCAAATACTATCTGGGTCGTTCATCTGAAGGGTGCGCGGCGCACATCCGTGTCACGTCGACATTTGGGAGTTCAAGGGGTAAGTGCACCTCGTCTTTGCACCTACCGAAACCTCGAATCCCGAAACGCCGAAAACGCCTAGAGTTAGGCTCATGGTTTTGGCGCCTGGTCACAAAGGAGCAGGCCTAAAGGAGGGGCGCTAATGTTTATCATTCGACGAGATGGGCCCCAAAGCGTCGAGAGTGATCTTAGCCATTCATCCTGGATGAACACGTGGTGTGCAATTAGGTCCTCCCGACATTTCGCCCATCTGGATTTCGAAGAAAGAAGACTTGCTCCTTCATATCCACGAACCCCGAAATGTCGAAAGCACTCTGGAAGATAGACGTAGGGTCACGGCCCGTGGTCACTTGAGAAAGTAAAAAGGACTGTACAAAGGGGAGGCCAAAAGCGTCGAGTTGAGTTTCAGAAGGGGGCATTGTGTTCTCCAGATGCTGGTTCGACGTAATCTAGATCCTGATACCTGCTGGGAATGAATGAAGAAGAAAGAGGGTGGTTGAAACCTCCCCTCACTCATTAATTGCAAAGTATGGGTGTCCCGAGCGAAAGCCTGCCCAAGATGGTCTTATGTACTAGTTCTTTTCATGGAAGCCACGCCGAGTCCTCAACTCGCCAGGGAAGCCTGCACACGCTAATTCAGCATTTAAGGGCTCAGCTACCCCCTGGCGTGAGCCATGCAGAATTAAGGTGGCGTATGACAGAGGAGTGTAGGCCATATTTAATTGAAAAGACTCCTCGTCCCGAAATTCCAGTAGGCCTCTGTTGGGCAAATTTTTAGGAGTATATATACTTAGTTTTGATATTTTTCAAGCTATCGATGGTAGAGCAAAGCTCCCGATTGTAATGTTTTAACATGCACTCTAGTTTTCTGGTTATGCATCTATATGTAAGATTTCTTGTTTAATGAAAGACAGTTTCCTTATTCCATCTAGTTTTCATCTCATATTGAGGGAGTTCATGATTGACTGATTCACATGAATTATTACAGTTGTGTTATGACAAAGGATTTATTGTGGCACTATTGTATTCTTTGGTTTTCTGCATTTGAATGTAAGAAGATCTTGCGTTTAAATGTCTTCTCCTATAGTCTGTTAGAAACCTGATGTTGACAACAGACCTTTGCATCTCTCTAATACAAGTCTTCCCCCTACTCACCCTTACTACAACTCATTGTCCGGAGTATATCTAAGACCTCACATGCCCATGCATGCCTGGCCTAGTTTCGAAGTTGAAACTATATCGTCCGAGTTTACTTCCATTCGATCACCCCTTTCATACACAAATCGTGACATAAACTGATGGGCGTCGGGCTCTGCTCCTACTGCAATCCTGGAGTGACTTCCGACGCTAACATTTATGGCGCCGTTGCCGGGGACGAAGTTGAAGATTTTCCCTGGGATTGAACGACATTGAGCCTCGGATTCTGAAGGTGCATCAGGCATCAGAGCCCTTAAAGGTTGCTACTGTGCACCTGACGACTCCACTGTGGCAACTCCATTGTTTCCACTTCACCGTTTCAGTTGTAGCTATTGTTAGCACACATGAAAGTTGACCCTACGGAGCTTTCTCGAGAAGGTTTCAGCAGCTGCTTTCTCAGCCTGAGAAGCTTCTTGGGGTAACAACAACGTTAAGATCTGACCTTTGATGGTGAACAAGGACCAGACACATTCGAAGCTGTAAATCTTTCACCTGGCGACTCCATGATTCAAGGATCAATCAACGACTCCACTGGTTCGATATGGAGAAAATCTTAGCTAAAAGGTTTTCTTTCTGTGACTTTTCCCAGATAGTTGGTTTTCCTAATGCACTTCCTGATAGAGACATATGGGAAAATTTCCTCCCTGAATTTCACGCAAAGAGTTGGGAGGTATCAGCTGAGCATTTACTGGACTTTCATGAGGTTATTCATCGACTTAATATCATGCATGAAGATGTCCAGATTAAGCTCTTCAAGTATTCATTGAAGGGAGCTTCTCTTGAATGGTGTCGGTCTCTTCCCGCTGCAAGCATCCGCTCTTTAACAGGTTTTCATACAACTTTCAATTCATTTTGTAAAGACTACTATCCAGCTGATTGTTTGTTTGAAAACTGTTGTGAGGAGTTTTCTTTGCTTCATGAAGCCTCTGCTGGCCCTGAAGACCATGTCCATGATAAAGCCTTTACTGTGGAGGAAAGCATTTGCCATGAAAAAATAGAGGTGTTGAATGATATTAATTGTGTTAGCCCTAGAATGGAAGCATCTGACATTATTTCAGATGCACCTGTTCTTTTAGATGTTCATAACGATCAACATGCCTCTTGTCAAAATTATGAGTTTATAGAGCAGATGTGGTCTATACTAGATGGCTTACGTGGGTATCGGGTTGAAGTAGATGTTCCTAGCAGCCCTGCTTATGACGACGAAGACCTCCCCGTTTTTAAAGAGGGGATGGTTGTGGAGGAGGATTTTTCTCTTTTCCTTCAAGGGGTTTCTCATGATATATTTTTGCCTGGGAATAAAGAGAAAAAGATTATGTTTGAGCAGCCAAAACCAGCAGGTCCCACTATCCCTAAAACAAAAATTTTTGACGGGATCATTGTTCTGGAGGAGGATCATATCAACGAAGGACAACCCCTTTTTGATGTATATTATAGTGATGATGAGAAACAAGCTTATGCTACATTTGATCACTATAGATATACTGAAGAGCCAGTCAGCAAGCATAACCACCCTATGGTCCCTATTTATGATGAATATGAATCAGACCTGGGGGAGAGCCAAGAAGAAGAGCAGAAAGAACCAGTGGAACAGGTGACTTCCTGCCCGGACCCTGCCCATTCATTTATGCAAACTCATGAAGTTCAGCCCTGTAGGAGTAGTTGTGGAGCAGAGCAGGCCCACTGCTACCCTTTTCATAGGGTTTGCCACTCATTCTATGATCCTGTCAGCGAGTACATGGAGTGGCATGTCCTTTATGCCTTGGAGCCGCCCTATTCCATATCAACTTCACCCTGTGAGGAGAAGTTGAAGAGTGTAGTCGTTTTGCTGTCACGGTTACACCATCTGCTGGTGATCATCGACATAAGGAAGGAGCTTCTATTCAAGAAGCTGGTTGAATGGCTATGGTGGAAATTTTCTTTCACCTAGCCCCATGTAAAGGATTCTGATAGTTTAGGACTATACATAAATAAGCTCTTTTGAGCATGTATCTTGTTTTGTTTTACTTTTACTTTTCGACCTGTATTTTCAGCAGGGGGTGTTTTGAGCTTGACTCCATAGCCCAACAACAAGGCACTGAAACTGCAAAATGAGTTCTTAGAGCATCATAGGGACGACTCTATCCCCTATGGAGCCTAATGTTAGCAACATTTCTTGTATAGGGGCGTTCTCCTCTCTGATTTTAGGCCTCTTGTGTAAACGCATAGAAGTGGGGTTTGAAAACCGGTCGAATGTTTTTTATTCAAAGGTCGCAGCCATAAGCGTCGAGCGTAGCTCACAGAAGAAGTCCATTTCAGGCTTAAAATCAAGCGAGCGAGTAGTCTAATTTCAACGACAAGGATCAATTGACGAAGCAGATCGATGGTCATCGGGATTTCGGGGCTGCCAAGTTGCCCGGGATTTATCACGAAGGATAGCGCCAATAGTTCAAGGCAAATCTGGGTCGTCCGATCCAGTTGAGACAGGTGGCAGTCAGTCGACGTATCGGGGATCGGTGTTTCGGGAGACAAGGAGCCTCCCATTCTTTACAGCTGAAATCGTCGATCGACGAAACGTTGAAAGCACCTTTGGAGCCAAGCCCACGGTCCTAGCACTAGGTCACATCAAGCGAGCCTGTAAATGGGGGCAGCCCCCCTTTTATAATAGAAAATGCTATATGGGTCGTTCATCTGAATGGCGCGCGGCACACATCCGTGTCACGTCAGCATTCGGGAGTTCAAGGGGTAAGCGCACCTCGTCTTTGCACCTCCCGAAACCTTGAATCCCGAAACGTCGAAAATGCCTAGAATTAGGCTCATCGTTTTGGCGCCTGGTCACAAAGGAGCAGGCCTAAAGGAGGGGCGCTAATGTTTATCATTCGACGAGATGGGCCCCAAAGCGTTGAGAGTGATCTTAGCCGTTCATCCTGGATGAACACGTGGTGTGCGATTAGGTCCTCCCGACATTTTTCCCATCGCGATTTCGAAGAAAGAAGACTTGCTCCTTCATATCCACGAACCCCGAAATGCCGAAAGCACACTGGAAGATAGACGTAGGGTCACGGCCCGTGGTCACTTGAGAAAGTAAAAAGGACTGTACAAAGGGGAGGCAAAAAGCGCCGAGTTGAGTTTTAGAAGGGGGCATTGTGTTCTCCAGATGTCGATTCAACGTATTTTAGATCCCGATACCTGCTCGGAATGAATGAATAAGAAAGAGGGTGATTGAAACCTCCCCTCACTCATTAATTGCAAAGTATGGGTGTCCCGGTTGAAAGCCTGCCCGAGATGGTCTTTTGTACTGGTTCTTTTCATGGAAGCCACGCCGAGTCCTCGACTCGCCAGGGAAGCTTGCACACACTAATTCAACATTTAAGTCCTCAGCTACCCCTTGGCGCGAGCCATGCAGAATTAAGGTGGCGTATGACAGAGGAGTGTAGGCTAGATTTGATTGAAGAGACTCCTCGTCCCGAAAGTCCAGTAGGCCTCTGTTGGGCAAATGTTTAGGAGTATATATACTTAGTTTTGATATTTTTCAAGCTATCGATGGTAGAGCAAAGCTCCCGATTGTAATGTTTTAAGAACTCTAGTTTTTTGGTTATGCATCTGTATGTAAGATTTCTTGTTTAATGAAAGACAGTTTCCTTACTCCATCTAGTTTTCATCTCATACTGAGGGAGTTCATGATTGACTGATTCACATGAATTATTACAGTTGTGTTATGACAAAGGATTTATTGTGGCACTATTGTATTCTCTGGTTTTCAGCGTTTGAATGTAAGAAGATCTTGCGTTTAAATGTCTTCTCCTACAGTCTGTTAGAAACCTGATGTTGACAACAGACCTTTGCATATCTCTGATACAAGTCTTCCCCCTACTCACCCTTACTACAACTCATTGTCCGGAGTATATCTAAGACCTCACTTGCCCATGCATGCCTGGCCTAGTTTCAAAGTTGAAACTATATCGTCCGAGTTTACTTCCATTCGATCACCCCTTTCATACACAAATCGTGACATAAACTGATGGGCGTCGAGCTCGGCTCCTGCTGCAATCCTGGAGTGACTTCCGACGCTAACATTTATGGCGCCATTTCCGGGGACGAAGTTGAAGATTTTCCCTGGGATTGAACGACATTGAGCCTCTGATTCTGAAGGTGCATCAGGCATCAAAGCCCTTAAAGATTACTACTGTGCACCTGGCGACTCCATTGTTTCCACTTCACCATTTTAGCTGTAGCTATTGTTAGCACACCTGAAAGCCGACCCTAAGGAGATTTCTCGAGAAGGTTTCAACAGTTGCTTTCTCAGCATGAGAAGATTTCTGGGGTAACAACAACGTTAAGATCTGGCCTTTGATGGTGAACAAGGACCAGACACATTCGAAGCTGTAAATCTTTCACCTGGCGACTCCATGATTCAAGGATCAATTAGCGACTCCACTGGTCCGATATGGAGAAAATATTAGCTAAAAGGTTTGATTTCTGTGACTTTTCCCAGATAATTGGTTTTCCTAATGCACTTCCTGATAGAGACATATGGGAAAATTTCCTCTCTGAATTTCACGCAAAGAGTTGGGAGGTACCAACTGAGCATTTACTGGACTTTCATGAGGTTATTCATCGACTTAATATCATGCATGAAGATGTCCAAATTAAGCTCTTCAGGTATTCATTGAAGGGAGCTGCTCTTGAATGGTGTCGGTCTCTTCCTGCTGCAAGCATCCGCTCTTTAACAGGTTTTCATACAGCTTTCAATTCATTTTGTAAAGACTACTATCCAGCTGATTGTTTGTTTGAAAACTGTTGTGAGGAGTTTTCTTTGCTTCATGAAGCCTCTGTTGGCCCTGAAGACCATGTGCATGATAAAGCCGTTACTGTGGAGGAAAGCATTTCCCATGAAAAAATAGAGGTGTTGAATGATATTAATTGTGTTAGCCCTAGAATGGAAGCATCTGACATTATTTCAGATGCACCTGTTCTTTTAGATGTTCATAACGATCAACATGCCTCTTGTGAAAATTATGAGTTTATAGAGCAGACGTGGTCTATAGTAGATGGCTTACCTGGGTATCGGGTTGAAGTAGATGTTCCTAGCAGCCCTGCTTATGATGACGAAGACCTCCCCGTTTTTAAAGAGGGGATGGTTGTGGAGGAGGATTTTTCTCTTTTCCTTCAAGGGGTTT